>CM062605.1:9669115-9882326 GCA_031470985.1 Agastache rugosa
CAATCCAACCTCCACAACATCATCACATTCAGCTACATAGTTGTTCGTTTTAGAATATAGTTGCTCCAAGCCTCCAACCCAACCTCCAGACAACATCATCATATTCTACTCCATAGTTTTACAACTTATAATCCAATTGTCCTGACTCAACTTCCACAATATTATCAAATTCATGTTGTCTTCCCAGAAGGCCTAAATAGTACAAATATTGTACTAATCCCGAAGGTTGAAAATCCTTCTTCTTAATTCTAACCACTTCCCAACTCTAAATTGATGAAATCAAACATTGCAAAACAATCTCTGCATCCCAAAATATCATATATTTGCACCAATTTTTTAAAAATCATATTTTTCATCTTTAAGAATGTTTGCCTAAAAAACAAAAATTCAAATGTGTAAAGGTAGAGAACTATAATACTAAGTTTGATTGGAATTATTTTAAATATTCCCTACAACTTTCTAGAACACCATTTTGTAAAGAGATAAACAATCCAAGTCAAATGTGTAGAAATAGATAAATAATCATTTTCAAGCTCTTGATCCCAAAAAATCAAATTTATGATATTTTTGAAATTTTTTAGTTTGTATGATTAGATGAATCTCGTATTAAAAAATGATTAGTTGTATATGTCAAGGTGTAAAACATGAGTTGCAACTTGCATCATTTCCTAATATTTTAGGGGAAGTTGAGTAATAAAAGTTATTTTGAAGAGTTGTACTGGGTTATATTGATATAAATGGTGGTATTTATGGAAAATAAATTCAAATCTAATATGAGGAATTCCAGTTAATTTTTTTTATTTGAGGAAAAACTAATAGATTAAACCAAATCATCAGTTACAAGGCTAGACAACCATGGTGGGAATTCAAAGATCCACACCACTTGGTTAGATAAATTTGCCGCAAATTCGGCAAGGTCATGAGCAACTCTATTCTTACTTCTTTAAACATGCTTAATAGCTATTTCAAATTATTCTTCGATCATTTCAAACAGCTCTACCATGTCTTCGGGTAATAGCTCAACTCCACCTTCTGCTCTCGAAAGAACTCTCACAGTAAGTAATGAATTTGTGTATATTTTAACTTGACTGATATCCACTTCACAACATAACACTAATTAAGCCATATGGAACAACTAAAGTTTTGCAAGCCACGCCAATCCTTTGCGTGCTAGATGAATTCCAGATAATTACTAATTTACTATACTCAAATAAAACATTTAAGTTACACTCAACACTTACTTTCAAATCATCTATGTTAATCAATCTCATTACAATACAAACATACACCTTAAGGGGTAGTTTCAGAATCATAAACTATTTCGCCAATAGGTTAACTTACTTTACTTAGGCGCATGATCATAGTACATAAACAAAAAATGTAAAACAATTTATACATAAACATCCTCCGCTACAAATCCATATATACAACTACAACTTTGTCCAAAAAAAAATCTTACACTTGTATCTTTTCATCCTCTCCCATTATATAGTATTTATTTCTTCTTAGCCTCTTTTTCTGTTTAGGCGGAATCATTTCTTCTCTCACCACATCAACGTTTCTCTTAAAAACACATGACGTAAGACTATTAATTTCACAATCAAGAGTGTTCAAATTAACATCAAGCTCAGTCCCAAACTACACTAAATTATCGGATTCACCACTGTTCTGGTTAGAATAAACCTTCATCCCGACATTCACACCATTACATTCACTTCCTTGGCTGTTTAAGTTCTCAAGCTTCACTCACCCTACCGTATTATCAGATTCATTAGTTCCGGGATTATTGAAGTTAATTTCAAACTTCACCAATCCAAGATCCATAGTAGGTTGAGCTCCATGTTACTCGGTCTTATCCTCTACAATAGGTTCAACTCCTTAGCTATTTAAGTTAGACTCAAGCTTTATTGACCCTATCGCATTATCAGATTCATCAATTCAGAGGTTATTAAGGTTAGTTTTGAACTTCACCAATGAAAGCTCCACAACGTTCAGCTTCATGCTACTCGGTCTCATGTTCTACAGCAGGTTCAGCTCCATGGTAAGGCTCAGTCCCATCCAACATAGGTTCAACTCCATGGCGATGCTCGATCCCATCCAACATAGGTTCAGCTCCACGGTGATGCTCGATCCCAACCTCATTACCATCACTTAATTGACCATTCCTAGTCAATACACTAGTGAGACTCAAAAGATCAGTACCTTTGTTCAAAAGCATCGCCCCACTATTCAAAAGCAATGCACTAGCGTTCAAAAATTCAAAACCACCACTTAGAACTTCACCAGCTCTACGACTTAGAAGGGACGTCCCTTGACTCAAGAAGGTGTCAATCTTATTTAAGACGTCTAACACATGTCATCCCATTCATTTAGGCCCCGTTCAATTGTCATGATTAGGCTTGACTAAAGGCCAAATATAATCTTATCTCATGTTCGGTAGACGATACAAGGCTCGATACTCAATACCGTGAAATGGTGGCCCGGTACTAATCACCTTCAATCCCCTGACTACAAGACGAACACCTACCCCAGCGACAAAATTAATCTTAGCATATTATCCATTTTGTCCTTTCAAATCATGCGAGCAACCGCCGAAGAAATGCATCCCGCTAGGAAAATTAGGGGGTATAGACCGTAAAAAGAAATTGAAGAAACCATTCTTGATAATATTAATCTTAATAAATTGGTTAGCCTCTACACCAACAACGATTGGGAAAGAAATTGGACTCGTGGATTGGGGACGAAAGAGAAAGAGAGATGGGGTGATGATGGTATGATAACAGCGGCGCGACGGGGTGGTGGTGCGGCAATGTGAGGTGACGGCACAATAGTGTTGCAGAAGGCGTGGTGATGGCAGCTGCGCGGGACAACAAAGTGCCAACGATAATTTAAGGGGTGGAAAGGTTTGAGAGAGAGAGAGAGATTGAGAAAGAGAGAGAAAGAGAGAGAAAGAGGAGACTGGAGAGAATGCGACGATAAGGGTTGGAGAGGTTTTCTAGAGAGATGGTGAGAAATTGTGACGCCCATGGCAAAAGTACGAAGTGATCGCCGGTGCAGAGACACGGACAATGAGCGGCTCCGATAAGACTTCAAAGCGGATGGGGAAAGAACGAACCGAAACACACCCGAATGAGAGAGATTCTAAGAATATGTCAGAATGGGACGACATATTCGAGGAGAGCTTAAAAGAATTGATTGGGCTACTTATACCATCAAGATGCATCTTCTTTTCCGGGGCTCATTGTGGAAGAACTTCAAGGTTAAGCGTGCTTGACTTGGAGCAATTCCATAATGGGTGACCTCCTGAAAAGTTTTATCTGGAAGAGTGTGAGTGAGGACAAAGCACGCTAGAAAGGACTTGTGATGGTTTGTGGGGCCAGCCGTTAATCCGGAAGCCGGGTCATTACAGAAATGGAGAAAGATGAGCAGTAATGGATGATAATGACGTATCCGGAAGCCCGGTCATTACAGAAATGGAGAAAGATGAGCAGCAGTGGATGATAATGACGTATCCGGAAGCCCGGTCATTACAGAAATGGAGAAAGATGAGCAACAGTGGATGGTAATGACGTGTAAAGAAGGGGTGTATTAGGGAATTGCATATAAATTACTATTTTCTTTAAAAATTGTCACGCCAACCAAACACATCTTCTATTATCATGATTAAGTCCTTCTTAATCCTATACTATATCCCACTATAATTTTATCTAAGAAACCGAACATGCCCTTAGTACACCAGTCCCATGATTCAGTATGTCAACCCCCGATTCAGTACGCCAGCCTAACGATTCAGTATGTTAACCCAACCACTCAGTAGGGATGTCCCACAAGTCTACTCCAAAAGGAGCTCCACATTCCCTTCTTGACTCGGTTACTCCTGACCCCTTTCAGCAAGTTTTTCATACATTTATAATTAAAACAATAATTAACATGCATATAAGGCAGAATACATACATGGACTCAAGAACAAATCGGTTTATGCTTAGGCGTTAATATCCTTTTATGTCAATCTGGTTTACATGCAATCTGATAAACGTACCTATGAGAATCCTATCGGATCAGGGACCTGAAAACCAGTCGGAGAGACCTCAAAGTGGTCCAGACGTCCCTTTCGTCTTTAGCATAACTGCCTGACAATATCTGTGGTGTCAGTTCTGTGCAGGAGACACCACCAATCATTATGCAGAGAATATCCAATCTCATTGTACCATCTATCAATGTCAGGGCCCATTTGGAGAAAGATTGGTTGTTATATCACTATAGGAATATCCGGTGTGCATCCGAGTTGTCTCATCATGTCTCACATGTCCGTAGAGACCTCAAACATCGCCTACAATGTATACTAATCGATTAAGTGACAACCCTGAGCACAATAATCGTGATTGGGCTTGATTAGGGCCATGTTTGAATTAGTGATTGTTGGAAATCCTAAGATGAGAAAGATTGAAATACCCTTGCAATACTAAATCTTCTATCGTTCATCCTACCCTAAATTTGAGGTATCATATTCTTCTTAATTTCACAAACACAAAAAAAACTATTCTCTCTCTTTATTCTTCTGTAAACGAACAAGGAACTGACTTGGGTGTTGGAGGATCTATGTCGGGGTTGTCCCGAACTCTGTTTTGTAGGTTCTTCGACAAGATTCCAACAAAAAAGATCGTCCATGTACCGATCTATTGGCGAGATCACGAATTCAACTTGTTGTATCCAACTATCTCGTGTGATGCTGATTTTCGGACGCATCAATTAAATTTCAAAGTTAAACACATAAAAAATGATTCATTTTATTTTTTTTGCATAAACTGATAAATCTTATAAAATGAGACATAGATATATAAATATAAATGTATTTTCTCACATGTTCTTCATCAGCGTCATGGTCCTTCACAAGTATTCGAAAACTATAAGCAATCAAGCTTGACAATTAATAATTGCAGACATGGACATTTTACCATGTCACTTTTATACGTTAGCGTTCTGTCGACAAAAAACATTACCTAGAATACTTTTAGCACAACAATAACAATTTGAGCCCTTTATTAATATTATTGAAAGTTTAGAATACTTTTGGTACTAGACAAATAATTTAGGCTTTATTTTTTACTCTACATGATCTATTTACATTTTTAAAATCCAGAGGGGTGAATAGTATATTTTCCAGAACTTTCTGGGTTCAGAAAGGCAAATAGATAAAAAGCTGAATCAACAGTTCCAAACGGGGACCGTTCTGCAAATTTCTGAAATATTTGAGTGGGTTGCTTACATATAAATACGTACAAAATAAAATGGCTGGTCCGGACTTTCAACTAGACCGGTCCACCCGATTCTCTCTCTCTCTTCTCTCTCCCCGATCCACTTCTTTAACACACCTTTTCACCATTGTTTCCGATCTCCACTCTCGAGAATCAAGATCATTAGATCACAACTCATAATCTATCAGGAATCTTGGATTCTTCTCGGGTTTTGTGAATCTAATTCATAATTTGCATGCTGTATCCATAAAATTCAAATTCGCGCGCAGATCTTGAAGGAAAGTAATGGATTCACCGCCTTCCCAATCGCCGGGAAGGTCGTCGGAATCTCCCCTCGGAAACTCCAGGAGATCATCTAGCTATGCTACGACGTCGTCATTGGCTAAATCAATCTCCGATGCCGGCAGCCAGAGCTTCTCCTCCATCCTCAACAACCCTAATCCTTCATCGTCCCTCGTTGGCTGGTGGTCATCCTCCACCGCCGTCCCCGTGCCGGAATTCGCTCCATTGCCATCCGCGCCGAAGCTCGGATCTGAGCTTACACGATCCGATTTCCTACCCTACATTAACGCCGTATCCGAATCTCACTCTCACTTCGTAGAAATTCTCAGGCAGCACGATAGGGATCACGATGGGCAAGGCGGTCTTTTTGGCGGCGGTTCGGCGGGGGAGGCGTTGGTAGCGTGCTTGAGGGAAGTTCCGGCATTGTATTTCAAAGAGGATTTCCAATTAGAGGATGGCGCCACGTTCAAAGCGGCGTGCCCGTTCCGGACGATGTCGGAGAATGTGGCGTTGCAGGAGAGGTTGTCGCAGTATTTGGATGTGGTGGAGTTGCATTTGGTGAAGGAGATTTCGATGAGGTCGAGCTCGTTCTTTGAGGCTCAGGTGCAGTTGGAGGATTTGAATTCGAAGATTCTACAAGGGTGCGAGAGGGTCAGGGAGTTGAAGGAGACAATTAGGCTTTTGGATTCTGACTTGGTTGGTTCGGCTAGGAATGTGCAGGAGCTGAGCGGGAAGCGGGGGGATATGATCGCGTTGCAGAACAAGCTCAGACTTATGCTTTCAGTCAATCAGGCAGTCTCCACTCTTCAGTTGGTAAGTTTTCTCTCTCTCTTAGAGTAATACTAATCGATAGGGCTTCATTGGTAAGTGCTACAAGATTTCTTGCATTGGAAGTTTGAAACCCATTGTTTTTGAAACAAACGAGTTTAGTATATATGACGCTAAGTTTTCAATTGATGCTGAAGTATTAGGCATGTTTAGTAAATTGCCTTCAAAAGAAGTAGTTGAAGTAGTACCTTTTAGTATCGATTGGCAGCAATGAAGCTGAATAGCTATCTACAATATAGTCCAGCATACTAATTGATAAGCTAAATACAAGTTGTCACTTTCCGCTGTCACATGAGAGGTGTTATCTCTGTACTTCACAAAAGTTACACTTACCAGCTCTTTAAGTTTTTAACTTTCTATGATTCCTACAATCATTCATAAAATTGGGTTCTGTATCCTACAGATCTTTTGTGCGAATATGTACAGGTTCCCTTTGCAAAGAATAAATTAGTGATACCACTCGATATACATAGTTCCTACATTCTCCTGCAATACGAGTTACAATTTCTAGAACAAAAATATGATAAGAGGGTTTTGTATGCATTAACTTTGGTCCTCACAACTCAAGTGCTTTAGGTCAAACAATAGAAGAATTGAGCTATGAATCTCTTACAAAGTCTTATCCAATTAGGATTATTCTACCTCATGCCACACCATTTGCGTGCGGTTGTTGAATGTGTTAATCATACTAAGTTAATACTCATAATCATGTATGACACCGAAGTCCAGAAGTGTCTAAATTAACATTATTGGTGTTGACGAACAAAACATAATTACTTTCAGTAAATCTAATAGTAAAGTTTATTTTCTTCTACGTAGCTAGTAAGCTACTTACTTAGATAAGTCCTTGTTGATTTACTGTTTTTATAACCTATTATTTGCAGCTTGTTGCATCTGCAGATTGTCTTGGAGCTTTAGATATTATTGATGACCTGCAACATATTGTGGTATGTTCCCTCCAAATGATACATCATTGTATTTATTTCTTTAACATTTTTGTTGTGCTTCCTATTTTTCTTCACCTATATTTTTGACATTTTCATGCTCGAAAAAGAATTTAGAAGTCCATTGAGTTTTTTCATAAGAGGCCATTTTCATGCATGCATTTATTCTGAATTGACTGCTATTTTGCCTTGTTGATTTTCTGTTATTATCTGGAAAAGTTTGAAACATCACCTTCTATTTTTCAGGCTCATATTTGTTTTCTCCTCATTAAAATTGCAGAATTTGTATCGAGAACTAAACAGAGCTGAATCTTGTCTGTGATTTGTAGATAAATACCTTATCTTTTAGTTAACATCACACTCACTTTATTTTTTTCCATTTTGTTAACTCATTCCACTAGTAATACCCTCTTGGTACCAGGAAGAAGCATTTCTTCCTTTTATTCTAGCTTGCAATTTTCTAAACAGTCAAAGTTGCCTTTATCTTTTTGTGATATAAATAACCTTTTCCATCTGATTGATGATGCATGCTTTGGATAGGATGGAGATGAGTTGATTGGTCTACATTGCTTTCGTCATCTTCGTGAGCATGTAACAGCTTCAGTAGAGTCAGTTAACAGGTTAGTCTATTCTTGTTTTGAGATCGAAATGCGTTCTGAGATTCTTTTATTCTTTTCAATGGTGTTGATGCCTAAGATAGAAATATTTCTATGCCTGGCGGAATCATACAATTCCCTCATTTCAAGCAAAGTCTTCATAAGCACATTAATTCGAAATATACCACCATTCCTCCCTCTTTGCTAGTTCTGATGTTCTTTACTATTCTTACGGACAAGTATACGTGTTTAGGTCTTATAGGACCTGGCTGACTGGTTGATTCAAGCTTAAAGATGCATCTTTTAGCTGATCTTAGAAGGTCTTACCTTCTGCTTGTACATGTTACTAAAGATGGTGGATGTAATCAGACCTTTAACTGCTCAATCCTTTCTAGTTAGTCTGTCGTAACTCAAAATTTATTCATAAATTGCTCGCTATGACATATGACTCTTTAATTTGGAATGGACACGTGGTTTTGTAATACTGTTAGACTTGAGGATTTTTCAGAACACTAAGCAGATAACATAAAGGACTGCACAAGAAATAGCCAAAAAGCATCTAGCTGAGATGATATGATTAGCTGTCATGGAGCCATGAGCTAATTACTTAAATTTGTTCTTTTAATTATTTTGTTACTGTATCTCTATGAAGATGTCTCTTTCAACAAAGAGATGACCCATCCCAAAATTAGTGAGAAAATATATAACTGCAATATCTAGCTAACGCTGAAACAAAAAAAAAACCTTAAAATCTGTTTGATTAGAAACCTACCAAGTACTTTAAACTTAGCCATATCCCACACGTCCTTTAAGGATTCTTCATGATCATATAATCTTCTATTTCTTTCTAATCAAAGTGATCAACAATATGCATTCCCCACAAGTCACAACAATGCACACACATCACCTAACCTTTTTTTTAGCTAAGTTATCCCCCTAGGTTTGATTCTTCACCACTGAATCCAATATAATCTCAGCTCCTTCAAAACTTTGTGCCATAGGCTTTTCTTAAATGTTTGATGTCGCCTAATAGATTTGTAGAATTATGAACTATTTCATGTCTCTGATCTTAAGAAGCTGCTGTAGCTTCCAATGCCAACTTGAGTTTTCAGAAGCTTAATGCTAATATGCTATACAGGGCAATGAACTTTTGGTTTCTATTAAAGGGTTTTTCTAAAAGGTGCAGGTTTTGGTGTTTATTTTATCTGAGTTGCTCTGAAGTCTCTTCATGGATCTGCTGTCCAACTTGTTTTCATTATAAGTTCAATATGAAGTATCTTGATATTTTGACTTATCATATTCATTCTTGTAGCATTCTTTCAGCAGAATTCATCCGTACATCTTTGCGTGGTGCTGATAATATGGATGTATCAGTATTAATATCTACCGTCACCTCTAATGGAAGATATGAAGAAGTAAGCTTTATGTTGTATTTTTTTTATGCTAAAAATACTCAACTTTTATGGACTCCATCTTTACTTGTGTTCTTTAATTCAAGATCCGTTCATTGTTCTGTTTTTAATGTTAGTATTTCAAGCAACCAGCCACATTTTTAATCTAGTGCTACGCCTTGTCGTGTCTAGTAATTTAACAAGAATTGGTCTAGGCTGATTTGAGAATTTTGCTAGTTAGGCTTATGTTTAAATCTCAGTTGTTATTTCACTTATTTGAGTGGAGCATGTTGCTCAATTGATGTCTTACAAGATAACGTTTCCGATTTTTGAACTGTGAGGTTGACATACTCAGAATTGATTAGTTAGAGACTTACAGTAATATCTGAAGTTAACCTCTGTGCAAATAAGATAACAGTTGCCTGACCAGTGAAATTGACCTGATTTAGACCATGTTTTCCTCATACATTCACAGAGAGCATCAGGTCATGTTTTTATTTTGAACGACAAACTAACTAGTGAGCACGTCTCTCGACTGATTATACTTACTGGGAAACTCCAAATACCTTGCTCTCTCTCTCTCTCTCCCTCCCCCCCCCCCCCCCCCTCCCTCTCTCTTCACACACACAACACATACCCCTTTTCATCTATAATGCTCATAAGAAATATGCTTTCATGGTCTATAATGGTCATAAGAAATATGTTTGCTGGGGTTGTTATTTTCCAGTTTCGCTAAGTGGCCCCTGACTATAGGCTATGTAAACATGCAGGTTGAGGAAGAAAGATCTTCACATTTTCAAGATCAGCTTCTCCCTCTTGTCATTGGATTGCTTAGAACAGTGAGTCAGTGTGTCTTTATCCAGTTATCTGTACACTTTCCAGTATCTATTTTATATTAAATTTCCTGAATTTCTCAATTAATAGTTCTTTTTTTGGTGGTTAAATGACCCTGGTAATTGCTAATTGTAATGCATGAGTAATGGATAAATGATGGTGTATGAACAGTCAAATATAAAAGGTTAATCTCAAGATCCCTAATCATGGAAAACACTGTAATTTTTAATGAATACAATCGATGGTGTGTGATATGACAAGCCTATAACTAGATCTGCTTTTCCATTATGAACATGCTGTCATGGTGCATTTGTGCCAAAATTGTTTTTATTGATTACCCGTTTTCAATCACTTAGTAATTTTGATGATACTCAATCAAAAGGAAGACAGTTTTGTTTGCTTTCTCTTCGTTCTTTTATCGGCTAATCTCTTGTTTGTAATCAAATTAGTTGTCACCCCTGAAATTTTCTTTCCAGGGTAAATTACCAGCCGTGTTGCGAATATACAGAGATACACTGGCTTCTGATATAAAGAGTTCTGTCAAGATGACAGTTTTGAATATGCATCTAGAGTCGGATTCCATCACTGGAGAAGGGATCGTGGATACTGATGGTGGGTTCAATGCATCATTTCAGATATATAGGTTCAGTGCACTACATATATATTTGCTTTCAGCTGAAAGACACATTTCCTTTTAATTTGAATATCTGCAAACATGATGTGATGTCTCTTCTTGTTCTTGCTTTCTTTCAATAATGAAAAATTATAATGGACAGAGGAATTCTGTCTGGCTATATTACTCTTTTGACTGTCAAAATCTTCTAATTCATTAATGTTGACTCAGGTGGGGGTTCATCACTAGGAAGTAAACTGAAAAGTCTGTCACCTGATAGCTTTGTGAAGCTTTTGCAGGAAATTTTCAAGATAGTGCAGGTAATGTACGCTTATCACTTGATGCTACTTCTTCAAGACTATACTTGCAAATTTATACTCTGATAGAAGTAAGCATATCCATTGCTCAAACATAGAACTTGTATTGGTGTAATTTCTTTCTATGCCTAATTTTGATAGAGATTATAAGATTCTGTACCTGCCCGATCGGTATGGCACTCTAGAGTTTATTTTTTCATTACCTAAAACTCGGTAAAATCGTGAAGTTCTATATCTTAACTTTGTACAAAGTGTGCTGTAGATTTTTTTTATATTTAATTTGTCTGAGTTTAATTGTACTGGTATTGTCATTAAAAGCTGCTGCCTTGAGTGCTTCTCCCCCCCTTTTCTTTTCTTTTCTTGCACCTTTATTCTCTATTTGCACTCTCTAAGGGCTATTCAAGTTTTTTATTCAAGTTATATGATCTTAGTGTTCAAGGTCAATTACCTAGTAGGGAAATGTTTGGAGAGATGCACATTTAGTTCCTTGTACATTTTTTTTGTTCCTTTTTAGTTTGTGTGTGTGTGTGCTTGTGTGTTTTTTTTTTTTTTTTGGGGGGGGGGGGGGATTTGGTGGTTTGTATTAGGCGCCTGAACTTTTAATTGTAAAAATTTGTTCCTGAACTTTTGCTTGAATGCAATTAAACGTGCAAGAACTCAGAATTTTAAAATAGAAGTGCAAGTATCTTGTTTTAATGTTAATGTATAGGGACTCAAAAAGTTTCAGCCAGGCCGTATGACTGGGTTGCTCATAGATATTTTCCTGGAGTTCGGATACAAGTTCGGTATTTGCTTATGTTAATGGCTTGGCGTAACTTGATTATTTTCTTTTAAAGAATGCAGACACACTTATTGCGGGCTTCTGAAGTCAAAAGAGCAATTGAATGGATCATGGGTAATCTCAATGGTCACTATGCTGCTGACTCAGTTGCTGCTGCTATTGCACATGGTGCAGCAGCTCCAGAAACAGATGGTCAGGCTAATTCACTTTCACAACAATCTACACAAAATGCTATCAGAACGACATCTATCCATGGGAGAGGATATGATGCAGGAAATCAGAATCTTTCGAGAAATTTCCGGTGAGATGCTTTTCTTTTCTTTTGTATCCCTAGGGTGCAATTTTTTTTCTTTATTTTTTTGGGGGGGGGGGGGGGCGATAACAAATACCCTGTTCACAGTGTGTTTCTTTCTGGGTCTGGAAATAACACATAATTAGTCTTTCTTTTATTTCTTTGAAAAGATTTTGCTGCACAGCTGCAGCTAGAATATGTTTTCAAGGATTTGTAGAGATACTTTGTGGAACCAATAAACCATGCAGTTTTTTGAGAATTGTTTTCCTTTGTTTTAACAGTGCTGATATCTTAAGAGAGAATGCAGAGGCTCTGTTTGCTGCTTGTGATGCCGCTCATGGAAGATGGGCAAAAATTGTTGGAATCCGTTCTCAAATTCATCCAAAACTTAAACTGCAAGAATTTCTTGGTGTTCATAATATCAGTCAGGAATTTATAAGTTCAACAGAGAAGGTGTTTTCTTCATCTTATAGTTCTTTGCAGTCTATCAAAGAGTTGTGAAATCATGATTATGATATTATATTATGCTGACATAAACAGATTGGTGGAAGGTTGGGATATAGCATTCGTGGAACACTTCAGTCACAAGCTAAATCCTTCATTGAGTTCCAGCATGAATCTCGAGTTAGTTTCTATTCATGTCAGCTACTCTATTTCTTTGGGGGCCATCCATCAGGCCTTGCTCATTAGTTAGACTAACTCCTTTGCTGATAATATAGATGTCTAAGATGAGAGCACTCCTTGACCAAGAAAATTGGTCTGAGATAGATGTACCTGATGAGTTTCAGAGCATTGTCAATTCACTGTGTTCTTCAGAATCTGTGATTGCTGGAGAGAGTGGTGGTGCCCCTGACGATACTGCATTATCTTCTAATGAAGTGGTATCAAGCAGCGATGATCCCTCTGTGGCAGATACTGGTCCATCAAACTCATCTCAACACATTGAAGGGCCAGATTCTAATGGGACACATGTTTATAACAACCCAAATACTGATTCATCACGGCCGAGTGCGCCAACTGAAAACAGCAATTCTGATGTTAGTACTTCATCTCATGGAAACAATGCCAGCATGAAGGAGCGTGGAAAATCTACCCTTCGTATGCTTTATTTTAAAGGTGTTGCATATCACATGGTGAATTGGTAAGCAACCTACCTGTGCTTTTCAGTTCTGTGAAAATTTATATTCCTTCCTTGATTACCCCTAGTGTGGAATTATAAAGTAACAGGCTTCGCTCTGTATAAAAGAACTTGATATTATATATACGACCATATGTATAAATATCACTGCTGAACTTTCTCATCTTTTGTAGACATTATATTTTCTTTTGATTAGATGTTCATCCTGAAACTTTTGTTATTATTTTCTATTTTAAATTTTAAATAGTTTACTTACTATTTTGGTCAGTGGAAATTCTACAAGATTACATCCATGTGCAACCAAGAATACTGAAGTTTGTCAATAATGTTTTACGGACACTAAGTGTTTTAGAATATTTAGTAGTGACTGATTCTTGGCTATTTTCATGGGATGGTGGCCAAGTTAAATAGGATATAATTTTAGTATAATTAGCAAGTGGAGTTGTATGGAATGGAGGGAGGAAGGGAAGGAACGTAATAAAAAGAGATGGTGAGGGATCCACAAATCTTGGATAGTGTGGTGATTGAGACATTTATCATTATTTTCACACTAGGGGGCATCCAATGAATTCATGAAAATGACAATTGGTTCTCGAATGACATCCTTGACCTTGGAGATGAGATTAAAATGTTGTACTGATAGAGCACAACATCATGAGTTTGTGCTCCATATCTTTATACTCCCTCTGTCCACAATAATTGTTCCCTGCATTCCTTTTTAGTCTGTCCACGAAAATTGTTCCCTTTCCCCACCACAAAATATTCCTTTTCCTCCATTCACAACACTACACTACACAACACAAAATATTCCTTTTCCTCCACTCACAACCCACTACACCTAATTTTTTATTAATCCCCATGCCCACCGTCCTAGGGAACAATTATCATGGACGGATGGAGTATGTTGCTTGGTATTTGTAGCTGACAATGTAGGTCTTAACACATGTTTACTTGTTTGTTTTGCTGGTTGGTAATTTAATGTTTTCCTTTTATTCTATGGCATAAAAATTAATTCTTTTTAAAATTTTTGATTAGATTTATTTATTGTTTTCATTGCTGCTTCAGTGGCCTGTATTTGGTGAAGATGATGTCAGAATATGTAGATATGAATGCTTATTTGCCCACATTATCTGCGGAAGTAGTTCATCGCGTCGCTGAGCTCTTGAAATTATTTAATTCAAGAACTGCTCATCTTGTTCTTGGAGCGAATGCCTTACAGGTATTAATTTTGCAAGTGCACTTCTGAATTTGACTTTCTATTTGACTATTGAAGTACCCATTATTATGATTATGATTTAAACTTAGGTATTAGTTGAATGCTATCACCTTCTTTATTCCACTTTTACAAATTGAAACTTGTGTTAAAGCAGATTTCATAGTTTTGGAAATCTCGTAACTGTTTGAGGCATTTGTGGAAGTTTTGATCATTAGACAGTATAAATCAACTTGGTTCGACATTATTTCCGCAATTAACCACTTCACTACTTTATTTATTTATATGATACTTTTAAAAGAAAAAAAATAAATCAATTTGATCTTTTCTTTTGTACTCTGGATTTTCTTACTCGTTATTTTATGTTGCCCTTGCCCAACATTACTTGGCTACAGGTGTCAGGTTTGAGATCAATTACAGCTAGACATTTGGCTATGGCAAGTCAGGTGATAAGTTTCACGTATGCCATCATGCCTGGTAGGTGGTTGCAGAGTGCTGATAGCTCATCTTAACTCTCTTTCTTCTATAAGTTCCAGTGGTATTTAATTGATTATTGTTTGGATCAGAAAATAAAAGGTACAACCTTTAATTAAGGCGGCACATGGTTCCTACTTCAGTTCCCATGCCAGTGTGTTTGGTTGGGGCCTGGAGGAGTCTTCACAATAGGACTCATTAGGATTATTATTGTAGTAAGGAGTGGGGTGGGCTGGGTGGTGAAGGAGTAGGTAATGAAAATAGTGTAATTCTTGATCTATATTAACTTATTTTATTCTTATAATCTTGTTCCAAGCAGCATTAATAGTAACGGATTTCACCCTTACTACCCATTTATAGTACCCACAACGAACCACCCCCTATGATTCTACAGCTAAAGAGCCTTAAGTTCAGCCAATGTTGCCTAACTCTCTTATATAGATTTAGTGCACTGGAGACTACAGATATGACTAGAACGTATATCATCTTCGGTTTGGAATAACTTTTATTTGTCATGTTTATACTTTATAATGGTACAGAAGCCATTCTCTTAATATAACTTAATATGGCATAAAGTTGAATTAAGATTCTTTATGCATTTTAATTGTCAATCTCAAATTTAAATTAGTGCTTTTCTTGTTAAATATTCTCTCTGTGATTACACAATATGGATGCTCTTGTTGATTATTTGATGTTTTTCATGGATTAATCAAGAAATTAGGAGAATTCTCTTGCTCAAAGTGCCGGAGACATATAAAGTGTTGTTGCAGTCAGAGATCGATCGAGTAGCAGCTGTAAGTGATTCTTTGCAGAAGAAATGTTGTTCACGCAGGCCATCTTTAAATGTTTTCTTTTTCTACTCGTATATGTGTAGTGGGCAGTGTCATGCATTTCCTTTAGACATCACTGGAGATTAGTAACATGTATTACATTAACGAACTCTGTTTTAGTGAAGTCCCCTCCTATACCTGGATAAATACCTTCTTTTTCTCATGAATAGCTCTAAATTGAAGAGAACCAGATATCATTCTGGCAACAGAACCAACAAAATAATTAACCATATGCAGTGGAGATAATTTTATCGGTTCTCGTTTATGCAATGGAGATAATTTTATTCAATTTACTGACTGATAATTTTAAACGCTTGAGCACTAGATTTGATGATCTTCTGAGAATCTAGGACATATAAACACAGTGTGGTGAATGATGTTGACTATTTTGGGTTCTCATTAGTATAATTCAAATTATAATGTGAAAATTTCTTTTTGAATTGTTTGATAAGACTTGCTGATTTGTCATAACAGTTCAAGAGTCGTTGAAGCTATGTTTTGAATCACTTCACATCCTATTACTAATGGGTTTATCTTTTCTTTTTTCCCCTTTTCTGATGGTCTCTGCTTATTTGGTTTTTTCTTTTAATTTGATATGTGTATATCATTTTGGTTGGTGGTTGGCTTCTGTAAAAGATGAATTTGGACTTTTTTTTTTTGTTAAAATGAAGGGAAAACAAGTGAAAATTGGTTTGCTCAGCTTGTTCTTTTGTATACACTTGATACCAAATTCTAGAATTGTGAACGTTATAATAAAGGGCACCTGGATTAATGGAATTTGACACTTAGATACTGATTTGACGATTTTGCCACATGTATCTGCTGTTTTGTCCTGCTATCGAGAATAGTCTCAATGATGGTGAATCACACATTAAACTGATTTAATAATTACCTGTATTGTAAATTTCCTGCAGAAATATCACTTGAGCTTTGTTGTAACTTGTGTTTCCTTTCATGACTAGGATTACAAAAATCACCGTGATGAAATTCATTCCAAGCTTGTTCAGATAATGAGAGAGAGATTGTTGGTTCATCTACGTAGCTTGCCACAAATTGTTGAGGGTTGGAATAGATCTGAGGACACTGATGTACAGCCTAGCCAGTTTGCTCGGTCTCTCACCAAGGTAAAGAACTAGTGTTCTACTTTATGTGTGCTGATGTTGAAAATTGAAGTCAAGTAGGACCATCGAGCAAAATTGTGTAATAGCTGTAACTGTATTTGTATCATCTCCCTCTGATGTATCTTTTTCGAAAATTGTAATTGAGTGACCCTCAACAAGAGCAGCTTTATCTGAAATTCTCTCTGATGCTCTTGCACTGTTGTGCTAAATTGTCCATCACTGCTGAAAGGAATGAATTTCAGTGCAAGAAATAAATATATGATAGATAGGAACTCTGCTCCTCTCTCTCTCTCTCTCTCTCTCTCGCGCACGCGCTCTCTCTCGCTCATTTTTTATTCTCGTAAGCTTGAGTTTGATCCCTTCCGCAAAGACTTAATGTTTTCGTCACGTCTCTGGTTTAATTATGATGAGTTAAATGCGCACTCAGATTGTTTTCTTTGAGTTTGTGATGTTCCGTCATTCATCCTGTTTTTGCCCCACTTTATCATTGCAGGAAGTTGGATATCTTCTACGTACATTATCTAAACACTTGCATGAAGAGGATGTCCAAGCTATTTTTGGGTAATATACATTTCCAGAATCAACTTTATTTCATTATTTATATGTTACAATGTAGATTTTGTTGAATAAATAATCATGCACGTACAAGCTTGACTTTGCATTTGCAACTTCCTCTTTACACTTAGCTATTTCCAACGGTTAAAGTAGAGTACAAACGATTTTGATGATGGCATTCATCAAATAAGCTGCGTTGGACAGTAATGGACTTCCTATTATTTCAATTTGCAAGATCCCTGTGCATCATGAAATAGTAGATAGTCTGAATATAAGACCTGTATGATTTTGTTTATGGTTGTATGTATGTCAACTAGACTCTCTTTCTTTTCTGGATTTAAATATTTTCTCTAGTATGTTTTTCTCCTCTTGCAATTGTCTTCCATGTTTTGTTTTTTTTTGTCATTTCAGATTGTTACCATGAGCTCCTGAAAATAGTTCATGGAAAATATTTGATAGGGACGACCCATGCTTATTCTGTGTTTGCATGTTAGGACAGACTGACAGTATTTATACTTTTAAAAATTAGTATATGTGCTGCTTTTTGATTCATCCTTTGCTTGCTACTGCAGGCAAGTGGTCACTATTTTGCACTCCCAAATTGCTGATGCATTCTCGAAGTTAGAGATAAGCACACCACAAGCAAAACGCAGGTAATGGTTATTTTCTTTGTAATATGAGTGTTGATGAATACACTACTTAAATTTGTACCTTTTGATTAAAAAAAAAGATGCTATTGCTTAGATAGCTTTTGAGATTCTAAATTCAAGAAAACCATGGTTACCGGGATAAATTCCTTGGAAACATTAAAAGTTCAAAGAAGTATGTATTACTGGTAAATGTAAAAAACTAGCTAAATACAATACTTGCTGTGTTCCAAAGCTGCAAGAAAAATTTAGATCTAATTGGTCATTTTCCTTTTCTTTTGGTTTGTTCTACTTAGTCACATATATTATGATGTCACAGTCTCCGCTGCGAAGTCGAGCACCTACTTGGATGCATCAGGTCATTACCTTCTGATAGCATGAGTAAATCTAGTCCACCAAATTGGGGGCCACTTGATGAATTCCTGGGACAACAATTTGGCTCCGAAGCTGGTGAATAGAGATGTTAATTGTTATAAGTGGACGCAAACTGATTGTACTCATTGTTTCAATATAGAAGCGCTTGTGGATTGAGTGGTATCCTTCAAGAGAGGTAAGAGCTAGTAATGAATTGCTTACCCTTGTGTCTTGAGGGATGAGGCTTATGTCGATTTCTCTCAAAAAGAATTATTTAGCTTATGCTCATGTATTTGACCATACAAGTGTGCACATACGTGTGTAGATGTCGTGATGTACTTCACCAAGTGTAGCATCTTGCAAGCCTTTAGAAAACTTGATTTTTTTTTTATCGTGAAATCTACGTGGATTATGATTTTCACAGAATGTATTGTGATTCTGCAGGGGCTCAAGTTTAGGAGATCAATTTTTGAGGATTTTATTACGAGTCGTATGCAGTGTTTAAAGGACTCGTGGCGCATGCTTGTTTCTTATAGAGTTAGTCTGAATGACTGAATTGTAAATTTTTTTGTATACTATTCTATTTCATTTTTGCTTTACGAAAAAGAATAAGAAGCAACTGCGTGTTATGTTATTCGGTTTTGCGTCTGCTTGATCTCTCCATGCAAATCATATGTATGATTATACGTCGCATATATATGCACATGCGTGTTCTAATTGAGACCATGTAACTGATTTTGCCCCACCCCCCGCCGCTCTCTCTCTCTCTCTCTCATATTTTGTCTCCCAAAACGAAAGTAACAAAAACACTCTACTATGTTTTGTGGAGTCTACCGTGTACAACTGGGACAAAGCTAGGATTTTAGGAATGGACGAATGATTTTTAGTAAGGGCAATATAGTCAAATTACATTAGGAGTACTAGTATCTGTTTATATTGTAAATATTCAGCTGAAAAGAGTAAGGGCAATATAGTCAAATTACATTAGAGATCCGATATTGTAAAAAATGTTATATAAGCTATGCTACTAGTATCTATATATATAAAGATATTTAAGTGAAAACGTAATACTATAATACAATATGGTATCTCTCGGCACCTTCGTCATTGTTAATGCCACTGACTTCGACCCCCTCAATTATGAGAATTGACCAAATAACTAGAAGAAGGCTGATTTCACCACTAGCATGTAGCGTAGTTGGTATTCTTTTTCTTTACGAGATCTGGATATGAATTTCATTCTTTCCATACTCCAACTCAAAAAAATATTGGAAGGTCGATTCCTATTAATTCGGCGCTGAACTGATTGGTCTTAAAAAATCCGATCGTTTGGTTTTGTTGTGTTGGGTTTTCGCTTTTACCAAGCTGACTTCACTGATTGAAGGTTGTTAGTTAATGGGTCGACAGATCCTAGCCGATCCGGAGCTATTCAAATAACAAGCTCGATCCAAAAAATATTGATGAGATTCAAATTCATGAATATTAGTCTCGAGCCAATGCCACCAAGCTACCCCAAGGCATGACAACCGCGAACGATATTTGTCGTGGCATTATTTTATCTCTTTAGTTGTTTGACAGGATCAATAATTGATACGCTATTTATTTGCATCCATATGAGTCCATGTGTATAGAGTTGCACGTCCATTAGATTAATACAAATCAAAAAAATTAATCACATTTTTTAATTGTGAGCCTATGTAGGACAGTTCATAGATTCCAAACAAACTTTATGTAATCTTTCCTTCATGCATTATACTCTCTCTCTCTCTTCAATAATTGAAGCATACCAGTAGAAATCTACGATATACATATTTTAGTTTGCATCTTACTTTGTCAATAATAATAATAATAATAATAATAATAATAATAATAATAATATGTCACGACGTCCCCGACAAGGGATTTTGCAATATTAATTGTCGATAAGCATTTCACAAAAGGAATTAATTGTAAAATAATTAGACAATTAGATGATCCAAATTACGAATGGAAAGACGTTTCTCAATTAATTTATTTCTTGAAACGGTAGTTGATCCCGTGATTTAAAATTTAGTTAGAAATCTCACTAACATTTCCAAAATCAAAATATTCGATGCACATTCACATGTTGTGGCTACGAACATCTTAAAGACAAAGATGACGTTTACTTTGGATGATAGGATAGATTAATATGAATTGATTAGATGATCAAACAAGTTTAAAAATGATCCTAATTTGAAAAATTATGGGAATTTTGTGGTTAGCCTACTAGCTAACCGTTTAGGTTATCCTAGTTTATACAGATTAATAGTAAAGTCTCTTTGAAAGAAAAAAAAATAATAAAAGATTGACGTTTTCAAATAATGTACAGAAAAAAGATTGGAATATTTACCAAATTAATTTGTCTTTTTTATGGCTGCATGAGAGACTCAAACAGAGTCAGTCTGAAATGAAGATATTTATTGACTTAAGGAATTCAATTTTTTGTCTGAACATAATAAATTGGCATTTTTAAAGTCTTTGGCATTCCATTGCTGACTTCAAAAGGTCTTTCTATTGTGGTTGTTGAGCACATTGCAAACAGCTTGAGAGATAGTGAGAAACATTGGAAAAATTTAAGACACCTTAACTGACTGAATTTGCACTATTTGCATCTTTTTCAAAATTGAAATTTTTTTAAACGAGGGGCTCTAATTAATTTATGTACTTTATAATTCTATTTTACACCATGTCGTTTTATCATATGCGGTCTACATACATTGTCATAATTGCATTAATGATATTTCCATTTGGCATAATGGTGAAAAGAAATTAAGTATTATGTTTATATCCAAGCGGTGAAAGATGTTCTCCTCTGTAAAGAGAGAGGTCTAGGCTTTCAAACCCCACCATCCCCGTTTATGATTGTTTTTTGTCCGTCCTATGTTTTAGACTTTAATATTTATTTTTTTCGGAAGTTTTATGTAAAATCGCAACATATGTCACACGATAATTTAAATACAATTCAACACCAACAAAATTATAAAATATGAGACAATGCAACACACGTTTTTATGAAACTTTTTTCATTGAAGTTTATTTAGTAAGCTATACGGATTTTATGCTTCGACTTTCTGAGTTGCCTCAATATTGGTGGGTCCATATACAATGCACATCCCTTTTTTTTCTTTTTGAATGATGATGTGTGGACTGAATAAATTTCGCTCATGGCACGAGATAAATTCCTTACTTCGCACCTCTTTCTTTATTTACGAAACTCTAGAACCGCGAGAGGATGGGGGCTTCCTAAAATAAAAGAATAACATAGAAATAAAATAGAATAATTCAAACTAGGAAAGGAGAAATTAATATGCAGATGGAATAGCCATAGTCAAGACTCAAGTACTTGTGCACTAAATATCTATTTACGAAATGACATTAGATCACAACATTATTCATTGATGGGCAATGATGCTTCCAACCTAGACATATTTTGCTCAATAATTTGCCCACTATAACAAAACATAACTTTTTAATCGTTTTAAGATACATCAGATATCAGTAAAGAATTTTTAACATACCATACTACTGAATTGACTTACTTAAATATATGACCTTATTTGTGAATATAAAAATAACCCTAAAATAGTATCGATACTCTTTTGTAGCAATCAGTATGAATAAGCTTTGAATAGCTCGACTTGATTTAGATAATATGGGCAAAATTTGAATCAATTTGAATCAAAATAAGGAAGACTCGACATATATCACTCATAAGATCCAAATGCAGAAATATATCAACATAAAATATGATCATTAAAACATGTTACACATGCAATTTGGGACCAGTTGATAAAAAAAAATAGAGAAATTAGGTGAAAGTTGCCACTATTTTAAAAAGTGTTGATAAAAAAACTAAAAAAAAATAGATAAATTAGGTGAAAGTTGCCACTATTTTAAGAAGTGGACTTTGAGCGTGGCAACTTCGCAGTTGTCCATAGTAATCGACTAATTAAATTGACTGCTAAAAATTTTTTGGTCAATTTAATTTTCCGTTATTATAATTTAAAATCTGTGGGTGCATTCAAAGATTGGTAATAAAATAGTAATATATTACATGTAAATACATGCTCTTAGTTCTAGTGCTTTAACTAAATAAAAGTTTAGAATTTGTCCAACTCAAAAATAAATTATAAAATTTGTGTTACACTTGCTCCAATCTCTGGCGTGCCTTGCATGTCGCGCAGATAATGAAATATATATATATATATATATATATATATATATATGAAAAGGATTATATAAGAATTGATCTTAACCTAAGAAATAAGAATAGATCTCCACCATAGATCTACAATGGATGGAGGGTCAGATCTGACCCAGGTCAAACCGGGTCGGATCTGGGTCAAAACCCGATCAACCCGTTGACTTTCGATTTTTTTTTTGAATTTTTTTTAAGAGTCAGATGATATGCACCGCACTGTGCAATGAGATGCACCACTAAGTGTATTGGAATGCACAATTTTTTAATTTTTTAATATTCTTTTTCACTATTTTTATTTTTTATTTTGATTTTTTTTCAAGAGTCAAGCGAGAGGAGCCGAAGGCACAGAGCGAGCTAAAGAACATTAATATTACCACAATCATTATCTATAAATTAAAATCGAAGCCGAAGGCGGAGACATAAAAAAAATATTTCCAAACACTTGCTTATTGATATGGTATGAATACAATGATTTGAAAAGTAGTTTGATTTCATCATACCAAATCACCCCAAGATTTTCCCTCATTTTGATATAGTTATACACACACACACAATGTTTGAGATAAACTTCCATGTATTATGAGATGCATCACAATGCATTTTGAGATGCAACACTATGTGTAATGAGATGCACCACTATGTATAATGAGATGCATCACAATGTGTAGATGCAACACACTGTGTAATGAGATGCACCATAACATGAAATGAGATGCATCACACAGTGTATTGAGATGCACCACACTTTATTAAAAAAACGGAAAAAAAAATTCGAAACTAAAAAAAAAAAATGAAAAGTCAACGGGTTGACCCGGATCCGCCCCTATTCAGATTTGGCCATCCATCTATTGTGGATGAAGGGTTGGGATTTATTCATATTTCTTACTTTAAGGGGCCTTTTCACTAGAGGGGAAAACCACACTCTGACGAACTCGATTTATAAAGTGATACTAAAATTTGAGGTATGACTCTAGTGGTAAAGTTGAGGCACTACAAACCTCTTTTAGTGAGAAGTCTTGGGTTCGAATCTCACCTGTGTGTGAAGTAGTAGTTCTACATCTATGTGGTGGATTACTGGTTTATAATGATAATATATATCTTGTGTAATTCTTATATTTTTAATTTTTTTATTAAGTCTCAATACTATTTTTTTTCTTCTTCTATATATATTATCCGAAGAGGCACTTGTATTATTTTTTGTTTCTCTTATTACTTATACTTCTTTATTTGATCTCAAGAAGTTTGGTATTGATGGTCCCGGAACGAGGTCTTCGGTGTAGAGGGGGGGGTGAATACACCGAAGAGGGATTTTTGAAAACTTTTATCAAGTTAAAATAGAGTTGAGTGAGAGCTCAGTTATGAGTTCAACTGACTTCTAAAGAAGATGGTCATTTGGGTGATAACTTAGTAGTCATGCGGAAAGTGGTGGAAAGAAAAACTTAGCTCGTTCCTTTTACAAAAGCTCAGAAAAACTTAGTTTCAGTTTTCAGATTAAGCAGGTTTGGAAAAAATATGCAGCTGGCTGGGTCACACAGCCAGAAAGATGAAGCTTTGAAAACTTGTGCTGTGCAAATGCGGTTAGTTCTTTAAATAAATATAAAGCAAAGACTGAATAACGCAATAAAGAACACATAATTTTAACGTGGTTCGGAGAGAAAACTCCTACGTCCACGACCATGTTTTAGCTGGTAAATCCACTAAGGATGACCACTTGGTTTACGAGTACCAAGTAACTTCGCAGCTCTTCCTCGAGCTATGTTCTAACAGTTTACGGGCACTGTAGAAGCCTGCACCTTTTCAGTTTTCGGGTACTGAATAACCTTACACTCGAATTTCGCGCTTCGAGAAGGCGTAATCTTAACCTAACCTTTTCTGGGTAAAGGAGGGTTTGGGTTTCCAACTTTGAACGAGTTCTTACAATGAAGAACTTTGAAAGATGAACTTGTTCAGATCTAGGCTTTGGATTTACTATGATTACAGCCTATTGATCAGACGAAAAACTAAAGCAGTTTCTGAAATTGAACACTTAAGAAGATAAGTGCTCTTTTTAAAGAGTTAGATAACTGCTGGAGAGCTTTTTAATACTTGAGAGATTCAGAAAAGTTGTAAGCTTGTGGGGAGTTTTTCGTACTTGATTCTGAGGTTGAAGACTGGTATTTATAGGTAGAGATTCAAACTAGCCGTTGGAGGACCCGTTTGAATCTTACCTACTCTCTGATCTGTCGATCTGCCGTTGAGCGTATCTTCACCTGTCTTCATCACTGTGTCAGATCCTAGGTTCGCCTTTCTAGGATCTCGAGATGTCAATCCCTCATTGGTCGAGGTATATTGACTTCCTACGAAACCGGGATTCTGTCTTTTGAGCTTGACTTTGAATTTAGAAATTTGGATGGGTAAACTGACTTGAAGTGACGTCTTCAGAGTTAGTTCCCTTTTTGGTCAGCTCAGCTGTCTTTCTTAGACTTTGATGCAGCTCAATTTATTCTGCTCCGTTGGATCTCCTTGGCTGGATCCATTATTCTTTTCTTGAGTCGATCGACTCGGCTCGGTCTGAGCTCTGTTCGGCTAAGAGATCTTTCGGTGACTTTGGAGTCCGGTGATTACTCGGTAGGTCTTCTTCTGTCTTCAGCTTCCAAACCTGTGAACTTAGAAAATCTAAGGCTTAAACAAGTGAGCTGGAAAACTTAACTTAGGTTTGTACAATCATCTACTAGGTTGGAGAACAGTTGGGTTTTGGAATCAAATCAAAACTTTAGAATTTTCCCAACAATTTCCCCCTTTTTGATGATGCCAAAACCTAACTGAGAAAAACAACACGCTTCCCTAAATGAGAAAGTGGGTTTTTAAAAGATTTCAGCAGAAGATTAAATTCATAGTTCAGTGCCTGGACAAAGAGTTATTGTCATCAGGGTGAGCTTGAGAGCAAATTATTTCAGTTTTATTAATCCATAAAAGATGATTACAAGAGATACAGGATCAACGAAGTGAAAACAAACAAAATTAAATCCCAGCAAGCTGGGTCTTCATCTCTGCTGCTTCTGCTGATTCTTCAGTCAATCTTCTTCCAGCTGCTCATCTGTTCTCAATCTATACCAGTTAAATATCATCTGCTCCAGCTTCCTGTATTCTTCTTCGTTGTTTGCCTTGGAAATTTTTCTCCTGATCGCCCATCTGTTTACTTCTGCGATAATCTTTGATTTGTCAGGAAGATGAGTTCCAGGTATCAACGGAGGCTGGATATGATACAGTTGGGGAGCAGTGAGCTGGATCTTTGCGGTATTTGCAGCATTGAAGAATGCTTTTGCCGTCATCCTGTCTTGATGAAAAAGCTCATTGAGATGCATCATAAAAGCAACATCTGGGGGCGTATTTGGGTAAGCTCCCAGATAATAGAAATCTTCGATGAACTCAAACTTTGTATGTTCCCAGTCGTCGTTTAGCTCTTCTGGGATCCATTCATCAACTCTTCTCCAGTTCATCGGCATCTGAGACTTTTTCTTTGCAGCTCTTATGTTTGCTCTTTTCCTCTGCTGCTTCTTTTCTTCGGCATTGAGCAGACTTTCTTTCTTCTTCTGCTGTTCTTGGAGGCTTTTCATCTCTTGCTTTTGCTGAGTTACAAAGTTGCAGAGCCAATGAATATCATTGAAGCTGATGCAGCGTGGCTCCGCTAGCTTTGGCAAGAGGGATGATCATTCTGCTCTATTTCCCTTTCCGTCCAGCTGGTTCCTCTGCATCCAGCTCAGCAACAACTTCGTCAATCTCTGACTGCATCACTTGGACTTCAGCTACAACTTTTCCTTTGCCCGTCTTTGAAGTTTTTCTCTTGTCATTACCTTCCCCCTTTTTGGCATTATCAAAAAGAGTGGAGGAGAGGTTGACTACTGTCTCATTCAGCTGGGCCAAGGCTTTGTCAATGTCAGCAATCTTTCTTGAGTTGTCTCTTGTGACGAGATTGGTATCTTTGTCTTCTTCTTCCGGCCTTGAGCGATTGTCCAGCTCTTTGTAAAGATTGAACAGCTGGTGGATGTCAGTTCTGTGGGAGAGAGTCTGCTGTTGGAGAGCGTCCAGCTGGCTGGATAAATCGATGAAGCGGCTTTCCAGCGGAGCTTGGAGGTTTGAGATGATCTCAGGGACTCTCTTCTCTAGATGATTTGAATTATCAATACGTTAAGAAACGAGAGACTGCTTGAGATCTCTGCTGGAGCTTTCCTGCAGATTCTGGGCGAATCTGTGCACGTCATTAATGGATTGTCCATTACATTGGACTTGCCATTCAATAGCTGTGATGCGCAGAAGGGTGTCCACATTTGATTTGAGTCTATCCTGATAAAGGATTTCCTCGACTTGTTTGGCGATCTCGTCCTTCATAGCATCAGAAAGCTCAACAGGATCCGTCTGGGTCCCGGATTCGGCTTGGCTGGGTTTTACTGCCTCGATCTCGACCAGTGAGCGAGTGTGATCGGCAATTGGACTCTGTGGGGCAGCTTCGGTTGGCTCAACTGTTGCAACAGTTGGCTCTTCTTCAATCATCATTGCCTCAGCTGTGTCGGCAGGGACAGCTTCATTGGCAGTTTTAACTAGAACGATCCAGCTGAGATTGTGTAGGTAGGAGTTGGCTCGAGAAATGACTTCCTCAGAAGGTGGTACTTCATCCTGTTCAACCTTCTGAATGAGGATCTGGATTAGCTCGTCTTGATGCTCAAAAGCATCCTGAAGACTTCCAAAACCAAATGTCTCCTGCAGAGCTGCTTCTTCGGCTTTAAGCTTATCGAAAGTGAAGAACTCCACCATTTCTTCATTTGCGTACCAAGTGGCCATCTTGGTAGCCAAATAAAATTTGAAGTCGCTTACAACGACTAAAGCAGCAGGAAGCAAGGCAAGAGAGGGATACTGTTGCAGTGCGCTCTTTATTCCTTGAAGTCTGAGCTCCTCGACCCTCATGACTGTGGCAGCACGTGCAACGGCTCTAGGACTGAGGATTTCGATTTCCTCAGAAGAAGCAGTAGGGCTTGATGGTTCAGTTTGGTATTCATCATCCAGCTGCAAAGGAGCGTCAGCTGGATGGGGCTCTTTAGGTGAGCTGGGTGTTGAAAGATGGGTGGTTTCAGGTACTGAAGAAGTAGGGGAGGATTCTTGGAGAGGTACCTGAGGATGAGGAGGAAGGAGAAGAGAGTGTTGTTGAGGAGGAAGGAGAAGAGAGTGTTGTTGAGGAGGAGATCCAGATGATGTGAGATCAACTGGAGCGGGTTGTGAGAATGCTTGTAGGATTTGGCGAAGTGGAATAGCATCCTCCGGGTCAGGGTGGGGGACCACTATCTGTGGTTCCTCAGCTTCTCGTGAAGCAATCAAGAACTCCCTTCCTTGATACGTCTTTGGAGGAGGAATCACGAGTCTCCTCGGCGGCGATCTCCATTCGGTTCCGGTGGCTTGTCGGTGGCTTCTCTCTTGTCTCCTCGAGTGGCTTGTTGGCTGCCTTAAATTTGAGCTTCTTTTTGGCAGGTGGAGATCCGGTGAGTTTCCTCATTGTTTCCTTTTCCCAGTTTGAGAGGGAGAGGCAGTCTGCTGTTTTGCCTCCTGCATCTTCTTCTTCCCTTCAGGGGCTGCTTTCTTCATCAAGTCAGAGAGCTGACTCTGCTTTTCAAAGAGAACTTTGGACACAGGGAACTCTTCTATGTCTTTCCACTTGATTTGTCGTCCAGTTGTGTAGTGTTCTATTATGCACGCCACCTTGGTGCATAAATAGATGGTCTCCCTACAGCTGAACTTGGTGAAGCTGTCATCTTCGAAGTAAATCTTCTTCGACTCCTTCTCCAGTTTTCCCATAAAGTAGGAGAACCAATCCACAGGATCATTCCTGAGGATGGCTATCATGGGCTTCAACTTGGGTATGTTGATCTCTCCTTGAGATCCAGCAATACCTAGGATGCACTTCTGGGTCACATCCAGAAGCAGTCTGAATTTGGGCTTGAGCAGTAGCTTGGACATACTCGCCCTGTAGGGTTCCGGCTTGAACAGCATCAGGTCCAGTTCGGCATGGATCTCTTCTCTGGTGTAGTTGTCTGGGGAGCGGTCCCCAAGAGTTTTCAATCCGAATAGCTTGTTCAATATCCGGTTGATGTTGATGTCGACGTCCCAGGGAGTTGTATGCCCTGTCTTTTCTTTGAGTTGGAGGGTGATGTTGGAGCGGAGGCGTTCATCTCTGTTCGTCATCTCCATGAAGAACTCTGCTACTTCCCGGCGGAAGATGTTCTTCGGATGCGCCGTCGCCCATTGAAGTAGGCCTGCCTTCTCGATGAGATCCAGCACCTCCTGGAACTCCGAGTTCTTGTAGTTCTTGAGAGTTAAGCAACTCTCAAAGTGCAATTTTGACATGAGGTTCTCCGATTGGTTCGCTCCTGGGGTTATCTTCTTTGGTGCCATTGAATATTTCTGTATTGATGAGTTAGAAGAATACAAGAGAAAAGAGTTTTGCAGAGAGATAAGCAAGAACTTGATTTGCAGAAAAATTTCAGAGATAATAAGTAAATATGGCGACGATATGCATATCTTTGATATATATATATCAACCGTCTATCTTGATGAACGGTTGAGATCTTTAGATTTGAATTCAAGATCTGTGGCTGGGAGAGATTTACGCAACACGTTAAGTGACGTGCGTATGTAGAATGTAGGTCACGCGCGCGTGAGGTAGTCAAAAAGTTTTGACTTCTGCCTCGACTTTTCTGAGCTACAGTACCCTGCATGCTTTTCATTAAATGCGATGGGATTCGATTTGATGGATGGCTTATTGACGAATCCTTCTAAGGAATGTCTGTGACTTTTGAATTTAAATTCAAATAATTTTATCCTTAATTAGCATATTCCTCAGGGAAATAAATGAAAGACTGCAAACATCGAATTTGAACTTTGTAGTCGAGTGATACCTCGAGTTTGTGTTTCTTTGTGTTGAGTTACTCCTTCGGTTTAATTATCCGAGTGAGCTTGATTCCCCTTTGGTTTCCCTTCTTGAACTGAGTTCACGAAACGACTGGGTCTGGATTCTTCCATCTTGATATCCCAAAAAGTTTCCAGCTGAGTCTTATTCCCCCTCAGCTGGATGAAGTTTCTTCATCAGGATTAAGCAATCCAAGCAATCCACACAGCATTTTGAATCTTGCTTCCATCAGCGGCTTTGTTAATATGTTAGCTCGTTGAATATCTGTGTGAATTTTCTCAACAATAACGTCTTTCTTTTCCACGTGATCTCTAATGAAGTGATGTCGAATGTCAACGTGTTTACACCTTGTGTGAAGAACTGGATTTTCAGAAATTGCAATAGCACTTGAGCTATCACAGAAGATTGGAACTTGACCAGTTTTCACTTCATAGTCATCCAGCTGATGCTTCAGCCAGAGAATTTGAGAGCAGCAGCTTCCAGCTGCCATATACTCCACTTCAGTTGTAGAGGTAGCGATACACGTCTGTTTCTTTGAAAACCATGATATCAACTTGCTTCCTAGGAACTGACATGTTCCTGAAGTTGATTTTCTGTCTAATCGATCTCCAGCATAGTCTGAGTCTGAGTATCTAGTCAGCTGCAAATTATCTTCAGCTGGATACCACAGCCCAACGCTCTGAGTGCCCTTTAGATATTTGAGAATATTCTTGACTGCTTGCATATGTGCCTCCTTAGGATCAACTTGAAATCTGGCACATACTCCAACTGCAAATGATATATCTGGGCGGCTAGCTGTGAGATACGACGGGGAACCAATTATTCCTCTGTATTTCTTTGGGATCCTTGATTTTCCTTCGGTTCCAGGTTCAATCTTCCAGTTTGTATTCATAGGGATCTTCACCGTTTTGCTGGATTGAATTCCATATTTGGTGATCAAGTCTTTCACGTACTTGGATTGATTTATGAATATTCCTTCTGCTGATTGCTTGACTTGGAGTCCTAGGAAGAAACTCATTTCTCCCATCATTGACATTTGGAATTGTTTTGACATCATCTCTCCAAATCTTTCACATAAGAAAGTTGATCTTGAGCCGAAGATGATGTCGTCCACATAAATTTGAACAACTAAAATATCTTCACCTAGCTTGATGGTGAAGAGAGTTAATCAATCGAACCTTTCTTGAAACCTTTGGATACTAGAAATCTGACGGAGTGTCATACCAAGCTCGAGGTGCTTGCTTGAGACCATAAACCGCATTCTTTAGCTTGTAAACTTTGTTTCCTTCTACTTCAAATCACGGGGTTGCTCTACATATACATCTTCTACGATTTCCCCATTCAAGAATGCACACTTCACGTCCATTTGGTATACTTTGAATTTGTGATGTCTTTGCGTATGCAAGGAATAATATGATGGCTTCCAATCTTGCTACTGGAGCAAATGACTCTTCAAAGTCTATTCCTTCTTGCTGTGTATATCCCTTGGCGACTAAGCGAGCCTTATTTCTGATTATTACTCCAAGAGTATCCAGCTTGTTTTTGAATATCCATTTCAGACCTATTATTTTGACTCCTTCGGTCTATCGACCGGTTCCGAACGCAATTTACGAGAAATTCATTCAGTTCTTCTTGCATAGCATTTGTCCAGGGCACACTCTTTAAGGCTTCGAAAATTGTTTGAGGCTCTGGAACTTGAGCTACATAACATGCCATGAGAGCTGTGTCTTCGTTGTAGACGGTCAGATCTAGCTCTACTGATACTTGAGCTTCATTATTTGCTTCTTGCGGATTTGATGTCAGGTTTTGAGCAATTGAATTTCTTGTTCTAACTCTGTCTGATGGTTCTCCAATGATTCTTTGAAATTTGGATGATCTTCGATCCATCTTCGTCTTCTTCTAATTTCTTCTTCTAACTCATTGATGCTTGAAGTTGCTAAGTTACGTCTTGCTTGGAGATGTTCTGGAGTCATATCCTGCGACTCGTTCTGATTTGAATTAGAGTTAGATTGATCTTGAGGCGTAGACTGAGTGAATCCGAGTTTGGAGGAGAGTGGGAATCAATTTGGGTCTTGATTTCCAGTGGCGGCATTCCCCTTGATACGATATTGGGGATTATACGGATCATCAGCGGTTGATTTGCCTCTGCTGAATTGATTTGAGGTTCTTCTGGTTCATCATCCCAAATCAATGGTTCAGCTAGATTCCGGATTAGAATTACTTGAGATCTTGTTTGAAATTTGGATCGGAGCATGATGTTCAAATTTGTGTTTTTTTGTTTGATCGACTACGAATTCGAAGGATGTTTCATCAAAGGTGACATGAGGGGTCACTTCGTTGTTGTGTTCTCCTATTGAAGACTCGTAAGCTTTACTTACGAATTTGAGTAACCAAGGAATACTCCTCGGTCAGTTTTGGCGTCGAACGTCTTCAGCTGGGTTTTCCCATTATTTAGGATATGGCATTTAGACCGAAAACCTTGAAATACCCGATGAAGGGTTTCTGTTATTCCATAGCTCGTACGGAGTCTTTCCTTGTCCGGATGTGAGTAGCGATCTATTCGAGTGAAGCAAGTTTGTGTTGATAGCTTCGGCCCGAATTTCTTTGGAATGGTGAGCTTGCTAACATTGAGGTAATTTCTTCTTTGAGTGTTACATTCCTCCTCTCGGCTACACCATTCTTTGAGGTGTGCGTGCGGTGAGGTTTGATGTTGTACTCCGTTCTTCTCACAATAATCATATATGGTTTCATTCGAAACTCGGTTCCTCGGTACGATACGATTGAGATAATTTTGCACTCCTTTTGAGTCGTCAACCTTTCCGGCGGGGCCGGCGGCTTGGATCTTGTTTCACTTTTCAGTACGGGAATGAAACCCAAGTGAATACGGAGAAGTCATCCACTACGACCGGAGTATATTTCTGCCGTTGAAACTTCTTGGGTATTCTTGGACCAAACAGATCCATGTGAAGGAGTTGAAGAACTCGATCAGTTGAGGGCGTTGGCTTGAGAGAGAATGAAATCCTTGTCTGTTTTCCTTGTTGACAAGCACTGCAAATATGACTCTTGTCATAAACTTGATCTGGAATTCCATTAGCGAGCTGATTTCTAGCCAGCTTGTTGATTGTCTTGAAGTTGAGATGATTCAGCCGTCGTACGTGCCACGACGGTGACCATTCTTCTTTTTGATACAAGACATGTGTACGGAAATTTCTTGTTCCAGTCAGCAAAGTATATATTTGCTTCTCTTTTCCCTCTCAGTAATACCTGCTTGGTTTCTCTGTTTTTCACTGTACATCCTTGTGCATCGAACTTGACAGAAAAACCATTATCGCAGAATTGACTAATGGAAAGCAAGTTATGTTTTAATCCTTGTACATATGACACGTTAGATATTTTAACATTGTAGGTTTCAAATGTACCGTAACCTTTGGTTAAACCTTTGGAGTTGTCACCAAACGTTACATGAGGACCTGGACGCTCTTCGTATTCTTGGAGTAGATGCTTTAGATGAGTCATGTGTTTTGAGCATCCGCTGTCCAAGTACCACAGTGTTCTCATCGATTCCTCTATGATGCATCTTTTTCTTACAGCCTGTCACAGAAATCAAAATTTAGGTCCCCAGTTGTGATTGGGTCCTTATGGGTTAGTTAGAGATCCCTTTACGATCCATATTTGTTTGATGACTCTGATTGGATCGTTAGATCTGATAATTCTTCCAGCTGTGTCTATGAACACGTTCCTTGTGTTCTTTGTTTGACTCTGTTGGATGGGTCTTGATCTCTGTCTTCTCCCAGCTTGATTTCTTGATAGTTCAGTTCTTCGTTGATTTCAGTGAGTGTCTGGTGAGACATTTCTTTGCTTGTCTCTGTTGTCTAACTTGGAATCTCGGTGGACTTGATAATCCGGTGGTAATCATAAGAGGCGATATCAGTGGGTATCTTTTCGATATCTCGGTTGATATCTTGTCACTTCTTTGTGATGATGCTGGTGTCGATGTTGTCCAGCGTCATTCCTTCGTTGTTGCTGAACCCAATGTGGTCTGATTTGAGCTTGGGGTTGCCTTACAGCTTGTCTTCTTGGACCTTGCTGTGTTTTCTGTTTCTCAGTCTTTTGTTAGGCTGGAATTGGATTCTCTTTTGCTTTCACAAAAGTTATCTTCGTTTCACTTGTAGTTGCAACATTTGTTAGATCCTTAGATCCATCATAACCCAATCCCGTTTTTAATGCTGCGGGTCGTTGTACGCTGATTATTTCATCCATCGTTGATGTAGCTTTGATGAGTGCTACTAGCTTTGTGGATAGTGTTTCTTCTGACTTTTTTAACTCCAAGATCTCAGCTGTCTTTTTGTCTGACTCAGCTGTGGATTTTTCCAAATTGTCCATCAGCTGCTTTCTCTCATAGTAGAACTCTTTCATCAGCTGATCCTGTTTGACTAACTTTTCCTTGAGCAACACTATTTCCTCGTTGAGCTGTGTAGCATCAGCTACTTCTGATGCTTCTTTCTTTTTCAGTTCTACCTTCAGGTCAGCATTTTCACACATTATGACATCAAGAATTTCTTGTAAATCCTTGAAGTCATTCATGACTTTCTCCACCAGATTCCAATCAGATTGTCCTTCTGATTCAGAGACCTGCGTAGAGTGTTCGTGTGATGGTGATGGGTTAGATATGTTCTGAATTTTAGAAGTTACCTCATCATCGTCGAGTCCTTCTGTCTGTCCCATGAAGCAAGCATCCCAGTCTTGATCATCACGGGCCATGAGTGCATCTTCCTCTGAGTCTGAGAAGGGCATATCATCATCTATTTTGTTGCACTCGGACTCTTCATCAGCTATATATGCTCTTCTTCTGTCAACTGCCTTAGCTTTCAGAAGATCTTTTTCTTTCTTAGATAGTTTGGGACAGTCCTGCTTGTAGTGTCCCGGCTCCTTGCAATTGAAGCAGCCTTCCTCTGTCCGTTTTGAGATGTCATCTGATTTTTCATCAGCTGCTGTGTACTTGTCTCTGTACGTCTTGGCGAATTTCTTGTACTTGCCTTTGCTGGTGTTGAGTCTGTTATAATTTTTCACCAACATGGCAATCTCTTCGAGTAGCTCCTCTTTGCTAATATCCTTTTTGTCCTTCTTCTTCCTGGAGGACTCAGCTGACTTGACATGAGCTGTCTTTTCAGAGTTGGCTCTGAAAGCTATTTCTTTTGGAGCTGGGGTGAGTTCTCCGTCATTCTGTCTGCTTGAAGATTCTTCTTGAGTGATCTTCAAGTTGTATTCGTTGGCTTTTAAGAGTGAGAACAACCTTTCTGTAGATAGATCACCCAAGTCACTTCGACTTTGGTGAACTACCTTGTAAGTGTTCCATTCAGCTGAAAGAGCTGAAAGAACCTTTAGATTCTTTTCCCGCTGGGTATACTTTCCAGTTCTGATTGTCTCTATCTCGACGACTATGTTCGAGAACCTTAGCTCCATCGCTTCAATGGACTCATTGGCTAGCTGCTTGAAGTTGTCGAATTTTTGGCAAGCTATTGTGAATTTGTTTTCTTTGATCTCTTCTGATCCTTCACATAGCTTGGCAAGTGTTTCCCACATCTCTTTGGATGTCTCGCACTTGATGATTTTACTCAGGTAGGCGTTTGAGACTGTTTATGAGATGGTGTTCCTTGCGAAGCTGTCCAGTCCAGCTTGCTTTTGCTCTTCTGAAGAGTATTCCTTCTTTGGCTTGAGAGTTGGCCGGTATTCTGGTTGTCCTCCATCATGAGCAGGTACGAGTTCATTTCCTTGTTTATAAATAAGGATGGGTCCGTCTGAAATGACGTCCCACATCATGTCGTGATGCGCACATAGAAAGCTTTTCAATCTGAATTTCCAGATTGCATAGTCATCAACTGAGAAGGTGGGAAGATTCCTGTTAAGATAGGAATCCATGAAGAGATGTACAAAATGCACTAGAATGAGTTTTTCTGAAAAACGGATCTGTTCAGTTGACCACTGACACAGAGTTTTCAAGACAGATCTCTTGATTCAGAAACAGCGGTCGTTTGAACCACCGCTCTGATACCAATTGATGGTCCCGGAACGAGGTCTTCGGTGTAGAGGGGGGGTGAATACACCGAAGAGGGATTTTTTAAAACTTTTATCAAGTTAAAACAGAGTTGAGTGAGAGCTCAGTTATGAGTTCAACTGACTTCTAAAGAAGATGGTCAGCTGGACTGATAACTTAGCTGGCTGTACGGAAAGTGGTGGAAAGAAAAACTTAGCTCGTTCCTTTTACAAAAGCTCAGAAAAACTTAGTTTCAATTTTCAGATTAAGCAGGTTTGGAAAAAATATGCAGCTGGCTGGGTCACACAGCCAGAAAGATGAAGCTTTGAAAACTTGTGTTGTGCAAATGCAGTTAGTTCTTTAAATAAATATAAAGCAAAGACTGAATAACGCAATAAAAAACACAGAATTTTAACGTGGTTCGGAGAGAAAACTCTTACGTCCACGACCAGGTTTTAGCTGGTAAATCCACTAAGGATGACCACTTGGTTTACGAGTACCAAGTAACTTCGCAGCTCTTCCTCGAGCTGTGTTCTAACAGTTTACGGGCACTGTAGAAGCCTGCACCTTTTCAGTTTTCGGGTACTGAATAACCTTACACTCGAATTTCGCGCTTCGAGAAGGCGTAACCTTAACCTAACCTTTTCTGGATAAAGGGGGGTTTGGGTTTCCAACTTTGAACGAGTTCTTACAATGAAGAACTTTGAAAGATGAACTCGTTCAGATCTAGGCTTTGGATTTACTATGATTACAGCCTATTGATCAGACGAAAAACTAAAGCAGTTTCTGAAATTGAACACTTAAGAAGATAAGTGCTCTTTTTAAAGAGTTAGATAACTGCTGGAGAGCTTTTTAATACTTGAGAGATTCAGAAAAGTTGTAAGCTTGTGGGGAGTTTTTCGTACTTGATTCTGAGGTTGAAGACTGGTATTTATAGGTAGAGATTCAAACTAGCCGTTGGAGGACCCGTTTGAATCTTACCTACTCTCTGATCTGTCGATCTGCCGTTGAGCGTATCTTCACCTGTCTTCATCACTGTGTCAGATCCTAGGTTCGCCTTTCTAGGATGCTGAGATGTCAATCCCTCATTGGTCGATTTATATTGACTTCCTCTGAAACCGGGATTTCTGTCTTTTGAGCTTGACTTTGAATTTAGAGCTGGATGGGTAAACTGACTTGAAGTGACGTCTTCAGAGTTAGTTCCCTTTTTGGTCAGCTCAGCTGTCTTTCTTAGACTTTGATGCAGCTCAATTTATTCTGCTCCGTTGGATCTCCTTGGCTGGATCCATTCTTCTTTTCTTGAGTCAATCTGACTCAGCTCAGTTCTGGAGCTCTGTTCAGCTAAGAGATCTTTCAGCTGACTTTGGGTCCAGCTAATTACTCAGCTGGGTCTTCTTCTGTCTTCAGCTTCCAAACCTGTGAACTTAGAAAATCTAAGGCTCAAACAAGTGAGCTGGAAAACTTAACTTAGGTTTGTACAATCATCTACTAGGTTGGAGAACAGTTGGGTTTTGGAATCAAATCAAAACTTTAGAATTTTCCCAAGAGGTATCTACTAGCTTTGTACTATATCTTTTTTCGATGTAAATTTTTAACAAATTTGTTTAGTTACCTTAAAAAATCTATTAAAGCAAAAAATAAGAAGTTAAAAGATTATGTGAAATTGCCACTATTTTAGAAACTTATGCTCAATCATCACACGTGGGCCAATTTCTCATTGCCATAAAATAAAAATAAAATAAAATAAAAAATCGCTTGCCCCACCAACTCGTCTACCGAAGGACAATATGTATTTAATTCTTTTGATTTGTTTATATTTAATTCTTTTAAATACATTGAAATGATCCGGATTGATACTTAACAATGTTTTTGTGAATAAAAGTGGTCAACGTTTAAACTTCAAATTGGAAATATGATTTAGATATCGGTAATAATTTATTTAAAATCTAAAAAATTAAATCTAAACTACACAGTTTTGAAGATAAAAACGCTTCTGTCACTAGGGCTGTACACGAGCCAAATGGTTCGTGAGCTATTCGGAGCTCGGTTCGAAAAAAATTCGTATACTAATCGAGCCGAGCTCGAGCCTCGAACCGAGCTCGATAATTTTTTCGAGCCGAGCTCGAGCTTACTTGTATTCGGCTCAAAAAGCTCGCGAACACATTCGAGTTCGATACTAAACGAGCCAGCTTGCAAACATGTTCGCGAACCTTTTATACGAACATGTGCGCTAATTTTTCTAATTATTATATATATTTTTTATTTTTATTATTTTTAACACCAATATTTAATTGATATATATTAATAAATTAATATTTTTTTAACTATTATATATATTTTTCTTTTTAATTCTCATGATAATTTGATAATATATAAAATAAATTCCTATATAATAAATAAAAATAATTTTATTTTTTAATTATTATATTTTTTATTTTTTTTCCGAGCCGAGCTCGAGCTCGATCTATACGAATATTTTGCGAGTCGAGCTCGAGCCTTTGAATTTTCTAACGAGCCGAGCTCGAGCAAGCTAGTATTCTGCTCGGCTATGCTCGTGTGCAACCCTATAAATAATTGCTCACTGTGGAGCCGACGCTGCTTCAATCGGCAGTTCTATATTGACCGGCGTGCTGCGTTGAAATTATTTTATTAATTACCACATTAAATTCTTATATTTTTCAATTAAATAGTCTCTATTTTAAAACTCATATATAGACAACTTTCCCTTCACACATTTCCATCCATCTCACCAGTTTCTTAGAGAGAGTGAGGGGGGAGAGAGAGATAGAGAAATTCCAGCCATGGAGCTCCTAACAGTTGCTGTTTCAATAATTCTAATCGCCCTCACATTCTTCCTCCTCCGCCGCAGCTCCGGTGGTGGCGACGGCGGAAGCCTCCCACCGGGCAGCTTCGGCTGGCCGGTGCTGGGCGAGAGCGTCGAATTCCTTTTCGGCAAGCCGGAGAAATTCGTCGGCGACCGGATGAAGAAATACTCGCAAGAAATGTTCAAAACCAAAATCCTCGGCGAGAAAACCGCCGTCATCTGCGGCCCCAACGGCCACAAATTCCTCTTCTCCAACGAGCAGAAGTACTTCACCGCCTTCCGCCCCCACCCCATGCAGCACCTCTTCCGCTCCTACAAACCCAAGGCGGCCGACGCCGCCGCCGCGGCGGCGGCGGCTCCGCCGCCTTCGAAAGCAACCGACGAGTCGAAGGCCATTCGGCAGCCCGGATTCCTCAAGCCCGAAGCCTTGATGCGGTTCCTGGCGAAGATGGATTCGATAACTCAACAGCAGCTGCAAAATCACTGCGACGGTAAAAACGTAGTCCAGTTTTACCCGCTGTCAAAAACAATTACCCTAACAATTGCGTGCCAGTTTTTTATGGGGATAAATAACCCGGAGCGCATCGCCCGGTTGGTAAAAGACTTCGACGATGTTACCGTTGGGATGCATTGCATCATGGTGAATTTACCCGGCACGATTTTTTACCGCGGTAACAAGGCGGCGGCGGCGATCAGGAAGGAACTGATCACCGTGATTAAGGAGAAGAAGCAGGCGATCGCCGGCGGAGCACCGTTGCACGATATCTTGTCGCACATGATCGTAGCCTCCGACCCGAGTGGAAGATCCATGCCCGAACCCGAGATTGCGGATAAGATTATGGGGATTTTGACCGCTGGTTACAGCACCGTTGCTACCACAATGACTTTCTTTATGAAGTATGTTGGCCTGCATCCGGAGATCTATGAGAGAGTTCGTGCAGGTAATTTTTCACTCCGAATAAATGTCCAATTTCAAAATAAAATTTCTCTCTAAATAAGTATTCATTCGAGATTATAGGAAATTAATGATTACGAACTTCCAATTTTACCCTGTTCTGAATGCATTTTTAGTTGTTGGATTTTTAAATTTTATTGCAATAATTAGGGTTAAAATGGTAAATTTGTTGATTCTCTCAGTATATGAGTTTTGAGGGAGTTGGATTATACATATGATGTGTGTTATAATGAAATTTAGAAAGAATCTGGAGCTTGGTTTCTATATTATTCCCTCGGTCCCATTGATGAGTATTAATTAATAGAAGTGAGACATTACTATTGGGACGGAGGGAGTAGTTTTGTATGTAATTAAGACCAATCACCCAAAATTGCAGAGCAATTGGCGATTGCGGAGGCGAAGAAGGCCGGGGAACTACTTGATTGGGAAGATGTGGGGAAGATGAAGTATTCGTGGAACGTGATATGTGAGACGATGAGAATGGTTCCTCCATTGCAGGGGACGTTTAGGGAAGTGCTCGAGGAATTCACTTATGCCGGCTACACTATCCCTAAGGGCTGGAAGGTAAATACTAGTATAATGCACGTGCATCGCTCATGTTGTTACAATTATAATGAATTGCCTAATTTTGTAGGTATATTGGACCGTGAGCACGACGAACATGAATCCGCAGTATTTCAAGGAGCCGGAGAGATTCAATCCGTCGAGGTACGACGAGGGAGAAGCGCCTCCCCCGTACACCTACGTTCCGTTCGGAGGAGGGCCGAGAATGTGCCCCGGAAAAGAATATGCTAGGATATCGATATTGGCTTTCGTTCACAACGTCGTGAAGAATTACCGGTGGGAAGTGATCGATCCGAATGAGAAGGTGGAAGGAGATATGATGCCGGAGCCCAAGAAAGGTCTGCCGGTCCGGCTTTATAAGCACTAATGCAAAAAATGGCGAATTGTTAGTTGTACAACCAAAGAGTCAAATAAAAGGACTTAAATCCCTTTTTTTTTTTTTGTTTTAATTTATGGATACATGTAATTGGAAGTTTATTTTGAGTAATGTTGTTATTTGTTAATGATGTTCGAAGAAATGAAAGCTTTGTTGGAATGATACCTAACATTAATTTCTAAGTAGTTTGGTCTTCTACCGTCTCTTCAAAAGGCCAGCTTTTTTGGCTACTCATTTCTGCGGTTTTAGTTGACTTTTATTTGCTTTTGAGTCAAATAAATACTGTCTTCATTTCACTATGCATGACTTAGTTGACTTTTATTTGTTCTTTGGGTCAAATAAATATTTTCTTCATTTCATTATACCTGTCGTCTTTGCATAATGGTGAGCAGTTCAGAACGGGTGAATTTGTATCAAAACATAATAAAGGTTATTATCTTGTAAATACATGAACTTTAAAATATGTTCGATTTTTTTTTTTTGAGATAGGATCTGTTCGATTTTTAACATAACTTTTCAATTTAGCCCGTAAAGTTATTAATTTCAATTTATTTGATTTTTAGCATGAGTTTTAACAGGAACTAATTTAAATTACGTCATTTTAGGAGATGAAATAAATAATTGAAAGTTATTGAAGGAGATGAACTAAATAATTTTTAATTTTCATTTTATGCCTAAAACGATGTCATTTAAATTAAATTAAATAGTCATGTTAAAACCGAATTGACCTTAAAGTTCGTGTATTTATAGGATAATAACCCTAAATTTAAACACTAACGACTTTTTTCTTCTGCGTAGTTCTTGCGCTGTATCACATGAATAAATTTGAAGGGACACGAAATGCAAATCCATCACCGTAGAACTTTAATCATGATTTCGTATAGATATCCTGTAAAAAAAAAAAGAGAGGATGTAGTGTCGAGAATGAAGGGTTGGACAATGAAGCGGGTCGTCAACACTTACAAAGTCGAGCTATTAAGTACTGTCCCCCTAAAGTGTGGTGCATATTTAATTTGTTATGAGGTTATAAAATATTAGTTGAACCACACTAATATAGGACGGAGGAAGTAGGAAACGAGTAAGGGAATTTGGCTTTATGATGGGGTTCTTGGAGGTATGTTAGAGCTGTCGGGCTGGCCCGATTTCAGGCTGGTCTGACTACGTAATATATGGCCCGAAATTATTAGGCCCGGCCCAGACCAGATCCTTTAACAGCTCCAGTTATTGGCATGGATGCCACTGTAGAGAGGGAGATAACTGCTGCAGTCTCAGTGAAAAATAAGAGGTTAGGATTTTCTGAGTAACGGATAATTTATTTTCATTTTTTTCCTACATGAAACGCTGACCTAATTTTTTTTTCTAGTTTCCATTTATAAAAATATATTTTCTTTCGATTCTCTATCATACATTAAAAATTCATAATGTATTTGCATCATCTATTGATCAATCAATCACAAATGGTGAGTAATTTTACAATTAATTATAGTGCTAGTTTCTTGGACCCAAGGATATCGTATGAGCTTTTATGGTTTAAAAAATTTGGCGTATGGACCGTAATGGGCTCGGCTCGGATTGTATGGCCCAGTATAGTTTTGGGCCTGAGTTGCTACATTGGCCCGAGTCTTATATGTATTCTTTGACATTATTAATGTAACCAAATTTCTCGAGTTTCTAATCAATAAGTCAAATTATTCACAATAACTTCATTTTTTCACTTCAAAAAACAAAAAAAGGAACTTCATTTTTATTTCAATAAGATATTCTTTACGAAATCATATTTCATTACCATTTTGCCTTATTTGTTTGTGTAAGTGTATGGTAAGCTTGTATTTGGTGTTAAAAAAAACAAAAAAACAAAGGTATGTTTGTAGAGAGATTTGAAAGTAGATTAGCAAGTGAAATTCAAATATATAATACATTCATCTTGTTTGGTAAAAATTTTAAATCAGTAGATTTAGCTAATTTCTTATTTTCATGAAACGACATCATATCATCTCCAAGAATTCATGTCCAAGTTGGGGGAAAAAAAAAACAACTGGGTGATTTCTAAATTGCTTACTTTTGAAATTTGTATCGAAATTGCAATTTCAAAATGATAGAACATGGTATAGACATAGTAAATGATAGAGAAAGATTAGATGTTGTGGAATTGTATTGAATTGCTTGAGTTTATTGAATTACGAGAGCCCCTTTAATAGGGTTGGAGAAATATGTACAAGAAAAGTAAATAACAGATAAGTAAATTAAGGATCTTGATTTGAAAGATTGATCCTTTAATTTTGTTGATTGATTCTTTCCTTTCAGCACTCCCCCTCAAGTTGAGTGACGGGGTTTCCGATGCTCAACTTGTCGAGAACTTCTGTAAAACTCTTAGAATTCACGGCTTTGGTTAGAAAATCAGCGAGTTGGTCTTCAGAACGTACAAAGGGTAGTGCCACAATACCACTTTCGATCTTTTCTTTGATAAAGTGCCTATCAACCTCGACATGTTTCGTTATGTCGTGTTGTACAGGATTTTCAGATATACTGATGGCAGCTTTGTTGTCGCAAAACATCTGGCATGTCTTTAATGGATGAAGACCTAGTTCCATCAATAGTCTTCTTAACCAAAGGGCTTCTGTTAGACCACTCTTGATTCCTCTAAACTCTGCTTCGGCACTTGAGAGAGCCACTACCTTTTGCTTTTTGCTTCTCCATGAGACAAGATTGCCTCCAATAAAGGCAAAGTATCCGGCTGTAGATTTCCTGTCGACTGGATTTCCGGCCCAATCAGCATCAGTGTAGGCATGTATCTCTAGATGTCCAGTCTTTTTGAACAGCAACCCATAGTCAAAAGTTCTCTTCAAATATCTCACAATTCTGAGCGCAGCTTCTAAGTGGCCAGCTTGTGGTTGGTGCATAAATTGACTGACAACACCAACGGCATAAGCAATATCAGGTCGGGTATGAGAAAGGTAGATAAGTTTCCCTACCAAATGCTGATACTGCCCTCGATCTGCTAACTCGACCCCCTATACAATCTGTAGCCCATGATTCACAGCGATGGGTGTTTCTGCTGGCTTGCAATCCAGCATTCCTGTCTCGGCAAGAAGATCAAGAGTATACTTCTTTTGGTTGATGAAAATTCCCTTCTTTGATCTGAGTACTTCAATTCCGAGAAAGTACTTTAGTTTTCCCAAATCCTTCATTTCAAATTCTTTGAACAGATTTCCTTTTAACTTCTGAATTTCTTCTAAGTCATCTCCTGTTATGATCATGTCATCCACATAAATAACCAAACAGGAAATCACGTTACCTCGTTTTTTCAGGAATAAGGTGTGATCTGAATTGCTCTGCTGGTACCCAAACTTCTTCATAGCTGTGGTGAATCTCCCAAACCAAGCCCTAGGAGACTGTTTAAGCCCATATAGTGTTTTCTTCAATCTGCAGACCTCACCATTTTCAAACTCATCTGAGAATCCCTGAGGTGCTTCCATGTAGACCTCTCTTTCTTCCTCTAATTCCCCATGAAGAAAAGCATTGGTAACATCAAACTGATGAAGATCCCAATCCTTGTTGGCAGCAATAGAGAGAAGAGCTCTGACCGTGTTCATTTTTGTTACCGGTGAGAAGGTCTCTGCATAATCTATCCCCGTATGTCTGTGTGTATCCTTTTGCAACAAGCCGGGCTTTGTATCGTTCAATAGACCCGTCTGGTTTCCGTTTGATTGTAAACACCCATCTGCATCCTACAGGCTTCTTCCCCTTTGGCAACCTGCACTTCTCCCATGTATGATTCCGATCTAATGCACTTATCTCTTTCTTCATGGCATTTCTCCAATGTTCGATCTTGAGCGCATGTTCTGCTGTTTGTGGGATCTCTTCTTCATATAAAGCTGCTTCATAGGCTGTGGCACTTCTGGACAAATTTCCCTTAGCGAAATTCCCAACAGAGTATCGAGTATTTCGCCCAGTCTTCTCTGGGGTATAACGTTTAAGAGGAACACCCCGATTACTCCTTGATGGTAGCACATATCTCCCAGTATCCCCATCCACCGTGTTCTCATCATGTCTGTCTTCAGCAACTTGAGAAATATGATCAGAAGACTCAGGAGCAATAGTGGTAGGTTCAGAATCCCTTACCTCTGATATCAGTGGTGGAGGAGATATGAGCTCAGGCAACGGATTAGATTGTTCTGCGGTGGATGAGATTGGCTAGGTGGCAAGGCTAACCTTTTCTGTTGGATACGCTTCCGGACCTGGCATGGGTAACCAACTTAGCAAGTCGATCTCACTCTCTTTCTTACTCTCCCCTTGACTGTTAAGTTGGTTATCATAAAAGTATTCGGTTTCGAGAAAGTTACAGTTCATGGTGGTTAAGACTTGACGGGTTTTGGGATTATAACACCTATATCCTTTTTGATTCACACCATAACCAACAAACACACACTTAATAGCACAAGGAGAGAGTTTAGTTCTTTCATGTTTGGAACATGAACAAATACAGAGCACCCAAAAACCCGAGGTTGAAGAGTAAGAGCGAGAGGTATAGTGGCAAGAGTGGACAATTTTTGTAAGGGGGTTTGAAGTTGGAGAGTTCTAGTAGGGAGACGATTTATAAGATAAACGGAAGTAGCAACAGCTTCAGGCCAAAAATGGGAAGGCACAAGCGACTCAATCATCATAGCACGGGTCATTTCAAGGAGAATTCGATTTTTCCGTTCGGCAACATTATTTTGTTCGGGAGTGTGGGGACAAGTGGTTTGATGGATTATCCCTTTTTGTTGGCAAAGGTTTTTCATGAAATTATTGACAAATTCCCCCCATTATCGGTTCTAAGGGTTTGGATATTTTTCTGAAATTGAGTTTGGACCATGGTATAAAAATGAGTAAATTTTTCAAAAACCTCAGACTTGTGTTTGAGAAAATATACCCATGTCATCCTAGTGCAATCATCAATAAAGAGCAGAAAATATTTAAAACCTTGTCCCCCCGCAACAGGTGAACGTCCCCAAACATCAGAGTGTACTAAAGAAAAAATAGACTCAACTTGAGTATCATTTGGCTTAAAAGATTGTCTGTGGCTTTTAGCAAAAATACAAGTTTCACAAGATAACGTCTCATTTTGCACTAGTTTAGGAAACAGAATCTTAAGATATCCCGTGGAAGGATGCCCTAACCGTCGATGCCAGAGCCAGGCTTCCCGGTCTGCAGTTCCGTGAGCCAGCATCACCTTGCCTTGTTGAGATATCTCATCCACATAGTACAATCCATTCCGCTCAGTGCCACGCCCAATAATCTTTCCCGTCCTGATATCCTGGAGGAAACAGAAGTTAGGATGCATCAGCATGGTACAATTGAGTTCTTTTGTAACGTGGCTAATTGACATTAGTTTATGAGAAAGAGACGGAACATATAGACAATTGGAAAGACGTAAGGTAGGAGAAATTTCTATAGTTCCGGCTCCCTCAACCCGAGTCAAATCACCACTGGCAGTTTGAACATGTGTTCGAAAAGATTTTGATGACTTAATTATATCAGATTTATCAAAAGTCATTGTATCGGTGGCCCCACAATCAAAAATCCACCCTTTATCCCTATCCATTGTTTCACATAAGGCTTGACATGCTGTAGAAATATTTAAGAAATTTCTACATAATCTAGGGGTGCTTGTAGCATTATGCAGAAAATTGGGGTGGTTCTGCAAGAGATGGGGTTTATTTTGTAAATAACAGAGAGAATGAGGGTTTAGTTGTAAATCACTAAACCCTATACCTGATGCATCTCCTTCTTCGGTATTAACAACCGACCTCCTCCTTTAATCTCCCATTCCTCTCGCGGTCGTCTGTCTGCCGCCTACAACCATCGCTAATCCAGCCACCTCCTGGCTATCTACGCCAACCGCCGTCTTTCCTTTCGCCGGTTGAGTTTTGTGGTTATCCTCTCACCAATCTGGGTAACCGATAAGTTGAAAGCACATCTCCTTGGTGTGTTTTTTCATACCACAGTAGGTGCAATAAAGGTTCGTTTTATCCTCCTTTTTCCGTGATGACGGGTTTCCGGAGCGGCTGGGAGGCCCTCTGGTGGTGATCTGTTGCGGCGGCGGTCTGTTGTGGATGCGGTTGGGAGGTCTGGCGGCGGCGAGCCCGGCTCCTGTTCCTCCCGATGATGTGATGTTTGAATCGGCAGGGTTGGTTGCCGGTTGCAGGATATGTAGCCGGACGGCCTCCCTTCTCACCCTTGAGAAGGCCGATTCGGCTGAGGGAATTGGATATTCTTTAAGAATATCCCGCCGAATACCATCGTATTTGGTATCTAATCCGGAGAGAAATTGATACAGTCTACGGTTTGAAATTAATTTCCGATACTTATTAATCCCTTCCTCGCAACAACCGAGAGGGGTTGGCTCTCTTCGGTCGATGGTGAGCCATATGGCTTGTAGTTCATTCCAGTAATCCTCCAGTGTAAGTTGCCCTTGACTGACTTTATTAGCTTTTAACTCCAAATCGTATATTTGGAAAGGATCTGCTCCACTCCCGTATGTGATTGCTAGGCTGTCCCACACGGCCTTGGCGGTCTGATGTTGGGCGAAGTTTGTCACTAATCTCCCCTCCATATTTTGTATAATCCATGAGAAAACTGATAGGTCTGTTTTCTCCCATTGATAGTAGGTTGGATCTGCTGTATTTGGTGGTGGTGGTTGTCCAGTGATGTGGCTGGACTTGCCCCTGCTTCCTATGGCTACTCTCATGAGACGAGCCCATAGTGGATAATTGTTCCCATCTAGTTTGAATCCGAGTAAAACATTGTCGGAGTTGCGCACTATATTTGCAATTTGTAGAGTTAATTATGAGTTTGTGTTGGTAATTTGGGTTTCGTCTGACATTCTGTTTTTTTTGTTTTAGGAAAGGAGGCTACTGCCTTGATCGAAAAAGAAGAAAGGTTGAGAAAGGTATGGAACGATGATGATCTAGTTCTGAGTTCCTAGAATCATACATGCTCTGATACCATGATAGAACATGGTATAGACATAGTAAATGATAGAGAAAGATTAGATGCTGTGGAATTGTATTGAATTGCTTGAGTTTATTGAATTACGAGAGCCCCTTTAATAGAGTTGGAGAAATATGTACAAGGAAAGTAAATAACAGATAAGTAAATTAAGGATCTTGATTTGAAAGATGGATCCTTTAATTTTGTTGATTGATTCTTTCCTTTCAACACAAAATCCATAACTTCGATACACTTTATCCATGAAAATTATTGAAAATTCAAATGTTAAAAATATAGGCAAGTTTTTGTATAAAGCGAAATACGAGCTCAATAATAATAAAATTCATATTAATTCTAGGTCTGTATATTATCGAAAATTATTAAAAAGAATATAATTAATTCTCAGGAGTTTTTTTACATGAACTTGCAAATATAAATCAAAGTATACGAAATCAGAAGCTTCCGACACAAAGGCAATGACAATATATAGGAAGTAGACGTAACACTACTAGAAGAGACATCTACAATACATTTCTATATTAAACTTATAAAGCATAGCTTATTAAGACTTTATATAATGATTCAAATATATATTTTCAGATAAAAATAATTATATTGGATTCTGCTAGTTTATATCATATCATAATATATGAAAAGACAAGAAAAATAAAAGTGCTACAGTATTGAGCAGACAAGGCGAGAAGGCGGGTGAAGTACTGCAGGGGTCCTCTGATTTTACTGCTAATAATAATTTTTAGGGTTGAAGGAAATTGCACATGGCACTACTCTGATAAAATCCTGCCAAAATTCATAAAGTAAATTTTAATGAAATATAAATAAAACATGAAAAATAAAAAATAATAAAAAGGGAAGCAATATCACCTGTTTGATTTGACCTCTTGACAAGATGTAACATTTATACCCCATCATCCATCCCCCCACTCACACATACACACAAAAAAAAAACAACTCTTATATCCAGTATTAATTATTACCTCGTCCCACAAAAATATTTGGCGATTTGCATGGGACGAATTTTAAAAAATATTAGATAATTGTGTGTTATAAATGGAGAACGAGTCTCATTTTATGAATTAAAAAAGGGTTCAAAAGTAAAATATGAATGTTTTTATATAACGTATCAAAATGACAAATTGTAAATATTTTTATAGGACGGAGGGATAATTGTTTCTTATTTTGGAGGATTATTGTGATCTACACAGTTTAATCCATCGATATTAAGTTATTTTAGATGATTCTGTACTAACGAAACTACACGACTACAGTTTTCCTACAATTTTTTATTTTATTTGAAATAGTTCTATTTAACTACAGATGTTACAGATAGATTGTAGACGCCACACCTATCTAATATGTAAATTAAATAAATATAATTTATGTAGAATAGCTTGCAAACTTCAAAAGAGACGTAGATCGTATTAGAAAAATCCGGTGTTACGCACTAGATCTATAAAATTAGCTTGGTTAATTTCGAACTCGAGACATTTGATTGCAAAAATATACCTGAATGTTGCAAAATACTCATAATTAATTGGTATTAGAGCACTCCCAACACTTTTTTTCAAAATCATAATTAACTCTTAATTTAGGCTAAAATAATAAAAAATGAGATAAAAATGTCATCCAGTAGATCTTTCAAATTGGGTAGGGCCATAAAAATATTTACACCTCCCTAAATCTTCTCTCAAATTTACATCTCCCTAAATTTATCATATCTCACAAATTGAGTTGGACCCACAATTTTTATAGAATAATTAATAGAAAATAGAAGAATTGTTATATGCATTTATAAAACAGGGGATATAAATAATATAGAGAAGCAGGAGTAAATTTAATAGCAAAAATTACGTGCATAAATCAATTTAGTGTTATATAATTATTTTATTTTATTTTAAATTTCTAGGGGTATTCAAGTCATTCAAGAATGGACTCCACTAGTAATTTATTTTTTGGATGGAACTCCACTTGTAATTAATTGACTGAAAGTAGGGTTTTTTTTTTTTTTTTGGTAAAATTAAATTAAGAGATTTGGTATGATTTTGATTTGGATTACCTATAGGTCATAAACAGAAAACGAAGGACAAGAAGATAAAGGCTGTTAACTTTGTACGCTGATAAATAAGGTGAATAGTAAACCTATACAGCCTTTTTGCATGCCCACATTTAATAAATACACCTAAGTCTATGTGAGTACAGAGACTTAGTGCTTCTCCAACATCTGAATAATCCCATTTTATTTCAATTTTCCACCTCATCATATGTATTGATAATTCTTATTCAATTTCAAGATAAAAATTGGCCAACATATTCAAATCTATCTCAATTTAGTGATGTAATAATTAATATCCCAAAACTATAAACTTAAATCAAATATATTTCAAACTATAGAAATTGTGCAAATTTATCACCAGATGAAAATTCTGGTAAGAATGACGTCGCATCTTGATTAAAATCCTAATCATCTTTTACATAGTTTCATGTAGTTTGACATATAATTGGTTGAAGTCGATAGTTCAGATATAATGGAAAAATGATGATAGATTCTGATAAATTTGACTATTTAGACATAAAAATTCAGTTGGATGGATTAGATAGGTTTAGACAGATTGTATTCGGTTGGATGGACTTGACCCGATACTTAGTCCCAAATCAGTGCATGCACGTAAGATTAGTCTTACCTTATGAGTCTTGACATCTATCTTATTTTATCATTAATCTCGAGTAATTTTGAACCAATTCAATCTCAAGTAATTTCCGACAAATTCAATTTTGAGTAACTGAAGAGTTTTGTTTGTTTAGGATTAATTGGGGCTGATTATCGCACAAGCCACAACATTTACGGTATTCATATTTAAATGGAGTATAATCATAACAAACTTTAAATATGAAAGTGAACTAGTTCGACATTGGTAGAAATATTAAAATGCCAACGTGATGCCAGGTAATCATTTTTTAAACTGCAAATGGAATATTTAGTTCATAACAGACTAAAGAATTATGAGTGGAAGGGGGAGATTATAATAATAAATAATATTATTATTATTATTATTATTATTATTATTATTATTATTATTATTATTATTATTATTATTATTATTATGTAGAAAAAGATGTTTTCCAAAAATAGTAGGTAATCGATTTGAAAAGGGTGAAAATATATTTGATGAGACGCCTTTATGCTGAGTGACAATGCAAGCTGCACATATTTAGAATGCACTTTCTCAACAATTTTTTCTTAATTTGTTCAAACCAAAACCAGCATTTTTCCTACGTTGAACTTCTCAAGAATTCTCAGTCCCAAAAATAGAAATGCAATAAAATTAGTATTGAATTTCTCCCCATGGTTAACGTCTATTTCAATAATTCCGGTTATAAAACCAAAATTTAGAAGGAAAAAAAAGTCACAAGGTTCCAAGAAGAAAAAAACATCGTATTGGGTTATATTCGTGCAATAACTTGCAATAATCTATACTATATTAAAGCAGAATCTTCTGCATGGCAAATTCCCACTCAAACTACTGTTATCCCTCCTAAAATACATGAGTAAAAAAATGCATATTGATAATGATATGTATTAGTTTTGATTTTCTGATATATGATTTATTTTTATTTATAATATTATATTATTCTAGATAATATTTCTTGAAATGCTGAAAATTTCTGATATTGATACGTATTAGTTTTGATTTTTATCCTAACTAAATTCACGCATGGAATCACTTACTTATTTTATTTGATTAATTTTTGTTCAAATATTTTATTTAAATTGGTTTTATGATTTTAATCTTTTTTATCATTCAATTTACAATATTTCCCATTGTTTCGTATTCTGCATATCTGATTTTAATAATCCATTTTTCAAATCCCCTATCTTCCGCCATAGTAGTGATTTGTTTATTAAGGAATCTTTTAATAATACAAGAACTGAGATAAGATATACATAATTATATTGATATTGACTCAAGCAAAATCTTTTTCAAAACTCTTACTCTTTATATATTGATATTGATATTGATTATTCAATAAAAAAATACATATTATTGAAATTGATACACCAAATCTATATTAATATTGATTTATTTTATTATTCATTAATCCTTAATATAGAAACGAATTTAGATATACATTCAATATAAATTAATTTCTTAATTTATATATTTCAAATTAACAATACTAGGGTTTTCTATAAAAAAATCATTTGAGGAGGTTCAGTTAAAGGAGAACTTATATAATGGTTCGGTATTTGGTATGCTATAAACTTTTAATCATTTATGTACTTTCATTTTATTTCTGTGAGTGTTACTAAAAATGATATCTTTAAACAGACATCATTGGAGTATTAGTGCATTCAGAAGAAAGTACAAGAGCGAACATCTAATGGAAAACAAAAGAAACTGATCGAGCTAACTCTTGAAGACACTGAGTAAAAAATCTATTTCCATTTCATATCCCTTTGTTATCAAATGATATGTAGTATTGTTTAATTAATGGCTATTGCTTATTGATTACAGATTTCTTAACAATTTTACAGATATTGAAATTATAGCGCAATTTCTTTTGTGTATAAACACTTTCATTGCAAATCCTTACTTTGTGTATCATGTATTTTGCTATTTTTGATTCTTCTTCTTCTTCTTCTTCTTCTTCTTCTTCTTCTTTTGTTTGTGCAATTTCTTTATTTTTATCTGTAAGCTGTATTGTAATTTATATTTTTTAGTTCTTTTGTTCCTGTATTTGTGTTGTTTTGTAGCTTTTTTTGGAATCCCATACTATACATCTTCTATTTATACACTTATATTAGTTACAATATCTGAGCTTCACCAAATTGATGATTCTCACTATTGTTGGTACTTGCAAAGTGGAGAATTTTTTGAAGAAATAGTACTTTGAAGCTCATATTATTACTTTTGCTTGGAATTTTCGCTTTTTGTATCAACTGTATTAGATATTTGACTGCATTGTGTGATGCATACAGTGAAATACTACTCCCTCCGTCCGCGATAAATGTAGCACTTTCCATTATTTTAAATCTCACAACAATTAGGAAATGTGTTATACTTTTCGCAGACGGAGGGAATATATCATATATTTTTTTCTTGGAGTATATGTAATTAAGTGGAAGATTTTACAGAGTTGCTTAGAAATATGCTGCTTTTGACAACAAAGAGCAACTTAATGGTAAGACGATTCTTCTCTGAGATTGGGGGTTCGAGTTATATGTGTGTAAGATGTAACTTAAAAAAAAAATATATGCAGTGTCTTAATATTAATTTATTCAAAATATATAAAAAATATGAAATTTATTATTTATATATTGGATATTTATTACAATTATAAAATACTTGATAACCCAGTTTGGCACTGATCCGCGCAACGCTCGGGTGTAAAACTAGTTTGAATATAATATGTAAATAAAATAATATTTTTTTCTTTCCCGAATAAGTGGTCTCCTGCTATTATAACTTGTATACTGAATAAGTGATTACATATACACTTTGAGCTTCCAATTAAGGACAAATTAAATTTAAATTTTAATACTCATTTTTATATACTACTCTCTCCGTCCAAGATAAATCTTTCTTTTCTATTTTGGGACACTACCCCACTACAAATTATTACTATCTTTTATCCACACACAACACTACATTATATTAAATATGAGATTATTTTTTCAATCACAACACATTCAATCACCTTATTATTAAAATCCATACCATTCTCTTGTAGGAAGCTTTATTATGGACGAAGGAAGTAGAATTTTTTAATAAGACACCAATTGGAGACAAATTTTATTTTTTAATATAACACTTGTTCGGTAAGTATATCCCATGCAATCGAGGAAGATTGGTCAAAGCATTGTGACCTTAGCATTAATTTACCAAAGAAAGAAGCAAAGTTTAGAAGGAGAGAGTGATGATTCTGATGCAACCCAACACTGCAAGAATTGTACTGCCAAAGTTTGGAATTGTCCAGAATTTTTTTTTTTTTTTAACTTTTTTCAAAAATAGAGATAAATATTGGATTTGGAAGGGAGAAATTAATAATTTGAGAAGACAGGTTGAAGTGATATTCAAACTGTCATCACGTCTCTTCTCTTTCTCTTCGTGGTGGTTTATATATGCAGGGGCCCTCTTTTGTCTCATATCATGAAAATAATAATAATATTTTTGAAAATAAATAAATTAAATGTTCCACGAGCATATGATATGTTCTAAAGTTAAATGCTTGTTTGTTTTCTCAAAAACTATGGGTGTATTTGTTCTTTCTTCCAAATTCTTTACTGCGCAGAATAGTGACAACATATTTATTTTATTATTTTTAATTTCTAATTATAATCTTTTAATTTTTTATCTTCTATCACAATTCACAAACATATATCGTCATCAGGTGGGATCCCGGCCCCTTAAACTCTCATCTCTTAGTCAAAATCACAAATAAAATGTTAAACTTTTCATATCAATCACGAACTCAAAAAGAAAAAAAGTAATCGATCAAAAATATTTTATCAAATTTTCTAAATTATAATTTTTTTAATTATTAGGGAAAGGAAAAATGGTGAGATTTAAATCCTAGACTTCACTGCTTACAAAATGAAGTCTGCATAGCTTGGATGTCCCTTGAAGACTTTTAAACTATAAAATGTAAATTCATTCGTCAATCGAATATCAATATTTGTAAACTGTATTATAATATTGAAAATTAGAAACTGGAATTGAAAATAAATCCTAACTAATTTCCTATATTATTTTAATTTGTCTTGGAACTTTTTTTTATCTTTTTACTATACTATTTTCATGGTACTAAAATTATATATGTGTTGGTCTTTATCATCTTCATTGAGATTGCTACATAACAAATCATTTTGTTGTAACTTGACATATCACTTACATTCCATTCTTTGTACTTTTTTTTTAATTTATAAACACACAGATGACTCATGACTCGAACCCGACCTAAAAATTAGAAGGAAGGCGTCTTAATTAATTAAGAAGAACCCAATTTAAGACCTAAAAATACAATCAACTTAACCACACGCACGTTCTTATTCTATGCAAATTTAAGATCATTCATCCAAATTTCTTTGATATCCAAGCAGGCAAAAACATATAGGTAAAATATCATCCAATTATACTGAATGTTATCATATACACACTTATTAATCACGAATAAAAATAACAAAAATAGAACCCCACACAATATAAATATAATGGCATTTTTTTTGTTAACGAGAATAATTCATAATCGCTGAGTGATGCGGAGTGCCTATATAAATTTATGTGCAATGCAAATAGAACAAAACTCTTAAGATTAGTCGAGCAAAAACCAGAACACACTTACTAGAAAAAAGAAAAAAGGCAATTCAATTATTGTCTCCTACTTTATAAATGCTTATATATGGTGTTTGCTTCTCTCTTAGGTGTCTGATTTTTGAAATTATCAACAATCTTCTTTGCTTCTCCCTCTTCAGGGCTCCACCTTTTCACACACTCACTGTGAGTTTTTCTCTGTAAAAACAAAAAGAAAAAAAAAACAAAGAAAAAAAATTCCAAATGAATCTTGCTGTTCTCGTGCTGAACTACCTGGATGGAATCATCTCATCGCATCTCAATTAAGGTTTTTTTGGATCAATCATCATACTAGAAATATTCTGTAATAATCATTAAATTATATATTTTTCTTGAAAAAAATGTCTGCTCCAGCCCTAGTCAGCTACTGCAACTTATCCAGCAGCCCCACATCGGAAACCAGCTCCGGCAGCCATAGGGCGGCGGCGCCGTCGTCCCTTAGCCGCTACGAGTCGCAGAAGCGGCGCGACTGGAACACCTTCGGGCAGTACCTGAAGAACCACAAGCCGCCGCTGGTGCTCAGCCGCTGCAGCGGGGCCCACATCCTCGAGTTCCTCCGCTACCTCGACCAGTTCGGGAAGACTAAGGTTCACAACGCCAGCTGCCCGTTCTTCGGCCACCCCCACCCTCCGGCCCCCTGCCCCTGCCCGCTCAAGCAGGCCTGGGGCAGCCTCGACGCGCTCGTCGGCCGCCTACGCGCCGCCTTCGAAGAGAACGGTGGTAGGCCGGAGGCCAACCCCTTCGGAGCACGCGCCGTCCGCCTCTACCTGCGAGAGGTCAGGGATTCTCAGGCGAAGGCGCGCGGGATTGCATATGAGAAGAAGAAGCGGAAGAAGCCGTCCAAGCAGGCGGCGGCGTCAGCGGTGGCGGCGGACGAGCTCGACGCCGATGACGTTGCGGGAGGTTTGATGATGGTGGGATCGTCTGCTTCGAGGAATCCGATGATTATTCCTTTATCTGTTCTTAATTAGGTTTCCGTTTGTATTAAATTTGCCGCAGAATTAGTTAATTTAGTTGGTTATTTTCTTAGTAATTAACTTTTTTTTTTTTTAAATCGACGAACACCATTCCTGAAGCAGGCCCCTACTGTCCCATTCCGACTAGATTAGCAGGAATTAGGGTTTTGCTTAAACTAGAAAGTTAGGGTTAAGTGCAGAATGTCGAAAATCTATCTTGTCTCATCTGTTAGCTTAGTTTGCAAAATACAATGTTTATGTTGTAAGATTATGGCAATATTTGAATTTCTCTGACATGTGATTGGTTGTGTCAGTAATGATGATCGAATGATGTGAAACACTACTCATATGAGTAATCTTGTGGAGAACTAATTTAATTAATTAGATTTGTTCATATGTTGCAAACCCTAATTAGGCAGAAACCAGTAAAATTAAATGTTTGAAATTGTTTTACTGTTTTTGTTTACGTTCTTGCAGCTTCATTTAGCATGTATGTTCTAATTTGCTTCAATTAATTATGTCTCTTAACTTTTATTTCAATAATTCTTTTTATAAAAATAGTTATATATATATATATATAGATATATAGATATGTATGTATATATATATATATATATTAGATTGTTGAATGTTGATCAGGTGATATTTTAGAAAAGAGCTAGTATCTCATGCTTGCATAAACTAATATACTCTGCTCTGAAATTTCTAGCTAGCTAGATATATGAGCGAATAATCGGGGAAATAATATTTTAATTAGAATTATATTCAACTTTTCTTTATAAATATTTTAGAGTTATTATGAAATTGTGACTTGAATTTGGTTGTGTTTCGTAAGAATATCTTGATCTTTAGCTATGCAAAGCTAAATCCTTGATCTTTCAATATTTTTAAAAAAAATGTCATTAGATCAAAATTCTGGCATGGAGTTTTGGAACGCCGGAGTCTTAGGAATACATCAGTTTTGAAATTTGATACAAAATTAATTTATTGAAAAAACGATTATTGAAAAAACGTTGAAGGTAAAATTTGATACGATGAATTTATTGAAAAAATGTTGAAGGGATGGGATTTGTTTTTACATATTAAGAATGTAAAGATACTTTTATAAAATATGCAAAAGTTCACGTCATAAATTGATAATAACCAAATAATTTATAAATAATTTTTTTAATAATAATTTATAGGTACCTAAAAAAAATTATAGATTTGAGTGGTAGATTGTCTACTTTTTAAATTATATAGCAAAGTATGGAGATGTAATAACGTATTTTATTCAATTATGATATATCAAATCAAAAGATAATTCATTATGTCCGCTGATCAGAAAATTCTACTAATGTGATAGCGTGAAATTGCCACTTATATAATTGTGAGCAATTAATATGCCCACTAGTACTGGAAGATTGTCATTAATTTCTAAAAGATAATTAATTTATAACCACCAAAATAATTTAATTTTACTTTTGAGATTCGAAATGAAAGATAACATGCGTGGATTTATGATCAATTTCATTTTGTAATATACTAATAAGTAGCCCGTCGAAATTCTACGGAAAATAAATTTATGTTTTAATTTATATGTATATATTTTAAAAATAATTTTATGTCTTATTTAAAAGTTGTGATATTGTTCGCGTTAATTTTTAATCAAACTTAGAAAATTAATTATTTCACTTATCTAAATTTATAATTAGGAATGATAATGGATCGGGTATACTCATTCATTATATATTTTTTTAAAATCTAAATTTGTTTAGAATTTTTCTACATGTTCGTTCTAATCTCGGTTAAAATAATGACTTTACTGTACATACCCGTCTCAAATCCGTTGAGTAATACTCGATAAAAATATGAACACTCCAAGTAATATTAATTAAAATTAGTAAAAATCATTCTTTCAATTTTATTTGAACCGTCTCGTTGGTTTATGCTAAATTACTCGATAAAAATATAAACAAAGTTAATATTAATTAAAATTAGTAAAAAAAAAAAAATTTAAGTATATTTGAACTGTCTCGTTAGTTCATGTTAAATCGATATCTCTAATCTTTGCCAAAATGTGAAAAAAATATGTTTACATCTTCAAATTTTTTTGTTAAAATGAAAAGAATTCCATGTAGACATGTTGATTAAATATATTTATTTAGTCTTCATAGAGAGATTTTCATTTACAAATTTTCTATAGATTATTATATATGATTAAGAATGTATAAAATAAGGATTTAGAAGAATGCATTCCGAAATTATTATTATTTCAATATGTATAATAGAATAAATTAATTAAATAGAGGGATAGACAAATATGAGATGTGATTAATAGATAAACATGTGATATTTCAAGAATATGAAATTAATAAAAAAAAATTAGAATATATATGAATTAAAATTAGACAAATTACCAGAATAAAGGAAAATCTGAACGGAGCACCGTGGATGGGGCAGCTTTATTTTCCTATTAGTAATAGATATGGCAAAACAAATACAAGACATTCAATATTATCATATACCATTGATAAGTTACTTGAGTGGCATCATAATAAATTCAATGCTTCCCAATATAGGACATTGTCCCCATTTATATGCATATATAGGCAAATCTTAATTATATTTATAGGCAAACATAGGTAGTTTAGATAAACTGATATCTGTGTGTAATATGTATATATATCTTAGTAATATTTATCTTAAAATATAAAATAAAACTTTTATATAATGAATTATAATTAACATTTATTACTAAGAAATGAAGCTTAATAAAATATATACCTTGATTATGAAACAATCAATTTTATTGACTGAAAAATTGAAAATTAAATCTTAAAAAAATTATAAATAATTAGATTAATGGATCCCTATCAATAACTGTAAAAGTAAACTAAATCACAATGAAAATTTAAATTTTAGAGAAAGATGTAAGAAAATTATAGAAAAATTAATAGTGGAATGCGAGTAAAAATACTAATTTTTGCGTAATATTAAACGAGGATTCAACTTACAATTAATCTGATTTAATATTGGATTCGAATTTCGCTTTCTTCATTATTGTTAGGCATTGGAAGATAGGTCCACGATGAAATAAAATGATTACATAAAGGAACATTCCACTTTTGCTAAAGGAATTAAAAATATAGTCAATATATACCACATTTCTTGGTAGAGAAAGCTTTAATCTCATCTGTCCTCCAATTTCTTCTATAAATCTATAATTACTTCTACTATATAGATATGATGTCAACCATCACTTTATTCCACAAATTTTCTTTTATATTTTTTCTTTTTTCTTTTGTTCATTGCCTTCCAGCCACCCTTTTCATGAGAGATGGATTTGAATTTGATCGTATTTTAATTTTATATCATATCTGAATTGATATTTATTTTGCATATACTAAGGTAGGTATATATGAAAGTTGATTAATGTCAAATTGTATTCGCGACTTTATCGATGAAATTATTTTTTTCCCCATATGTGCATGACAACACTATACTTAATTTTAATTTATTCGTTAAATTTATAAGCATCAATCAACTATAATATGAAGCTTGTGGAGCAAACTTAATTGATCGAGAGAAATTTGAAGGAAATTACTAAACAAAGAAATAGAATGGAATTTTATTTTTGAAATAGAAATACAAATTATTTACATTGAAGTATGCCGTGCGTAATAATTCTTACAAATTTATGTCTTTCTGACTTGGATCTAGAATGGAAAATGGTAGAGGTTGAACCTAATATCTCTTTAATCACATACAAAATTTATGTTTGAACGTGCATTAAGGGACGTACAAAAATGAATTGGTCAGTCCAATTCTTTTCAAAGTCTTATTCCGTCTATTAGTGGACTCTAGTAGTACTCACAAAATTGGATACAGACCTCCTCCACCAAAAGCAAATATTTTGAATTAAATTGCAAGAAATTTGGATTTAGCCCACCTATATTATTATGATTTAATGAAAAATGCATTTTTCATTGAGAACTAACTATATTGAAACACAAAATAATTAAAATTCAAATTGCGAAGAGAAATTGAACTATTGGGGCTCCTCTGATTTCTGGCCTTCAGCCTTTTTCTAAAGATCGTAACGTTTAATTAAAAGAGGTGGATTTTATATGTAGCCCCAATTTTTCTCTCTACAGTTTCTATTTAAATATATAATAAAAATATTATTAAATATCCTATTTTGTCCCTCTAGCCCTAAACAACCTCATGATTATATATCTCTAGAGAAATTGGACGAAAAAATACCAAAACTTAATAAGCATAAGTTTTTTAACCTCATTCATAAAACTATAAGTTTTCTATATCAAAATCATTTAAAAGACTAAAGTGCCCTCCCTTTTACAAAAACTAATAAATAAATAATACACCTATGAATTAAAAAAAAATAATCTGAAAAAACAACCTCAATCTCTCTCAATTCTCTCCCGTCGTCGGCCAGATTTCTTCTGGACACGATGGGAGGACACGATGGGGCAACTGGACACGATGGCTGGACACGATGGATGGACACGATGGTGCTATTGGACACGATGGAAAGTAATATTTAATGCAGATTCTGTCGCGTTTCATTTATTGAACCCTACCAAATCCGATTCTCTGAAGATTTTCGGATGAAACTAGGGTTTCATTTATTGAACCCTACCAAATCCGATTCTCTGAAGATTTTCGGATGAAACTAGGATTTAATGAAGGTAGTTCATTAAAGTTTGCGTAAGAGAGGTTGTTGACAAGGTTTAGAACTCCTAGTTAGGTTCGAATTAATCACAACACTACAATTGAAAACACCAAGAACCACAAAACCCTAAAAAGAAAGAAGAAGAAAAAGAAGAGAAAAAAGCTACTCCAATCTATCGAAACGTGAATTCAAAGAAGAAAAAGATATCAAGAAAAGCCGGCATCGCGTTTCTGGCTTCATAAAGAAGGTATACACCCGAAATCTCCGTCCGAAAAGCATATACTAGTGCGTGTTATTTAACTCACGATGGCAAGGCACGATCGTGACCAAGTAAACACGATCGTGCCTTGACCATCGTGTCCCAAAATTGTCTTCGATTTGCATGGAATATGTAGATGTTAAGTGATATTTGTTTAAATTCGAATATAACTTGAAGTTTAGTAATATGTTTAGGAGAAAAAATAGTTGAAATAACTCGCCTTGTGTGATTTGTAAGGGGTTGGAAACTATGAATTTTTTTTCTGTCGGGGGCGAAGGGTTTCTCCCCACGATGGCACGATGTAGAAGGCACGATCGTGCCACGATCGTGCCCATGATCGTGCCCACGATCGTGCCCACGATAGACACGATGGGCACGATGGCCAACTCGATGACCATCGTGCCCTGGCAGTTTGTGATGTAAATTTCTGTTTTTCGTATTGTAACCCTAATCTCTCTTCTTTCTTTGATTTTTAGATGGGGCGGCGGCGTGTTATTGTACGTTTTGGAGGTCAGTGGGAGGGATTGGCTTACTTAGGCGGGAGTACTGTTGTTGTGCACATGGACGATACGAATGATGATCGAGATCATCTCATGAATCTGATTAAAGATGCTTTGTGTGGTCGAAGAGATTCCGAGTATGTGCTATCCTATTTAACTGTTTTGAGGGATGGGAGCAGATGTAGAGTTTTATTAAATAGTGATACAGATTTACTTCGATTGCTAGTGCAAGAGAAAAGGTCGGATCCGATGGTTTATGTCTTTGAAAGAGACAGTATTTTTGCCCCTGAGGTGTACGTGGAAGGCAGTGGACGACGGGATCTATTTAAGAATGATGATGATAGAATGCCACCAGAAGCAGAGGGTGCTCACATCTCCGACGACGAAGAAGATGAACGCCGTAAGAATATAATTGAATCTGTGACTACTGAGTTTCTTGCTTGGATTAGACAGCCAGAACAAGTAAACAGGATCTTCGGGCACCAGAATTTCACATCTGAGCATCAGATTGGTCGTGATGATGATGAACTACGCAGCAGCCTAGGCAATTGGAGCATTCCACTGGTCGAGTGTGACAGCGCGCTGCCACTTGGGTGGGTTGAGCAGCCCGGACCGTTCACTAGTCAACTTGTAGTGGGGGCTACGTTTCAGTCCAAGTATGAATTGAAGATGGCTGTGGGAATGTATCACCTGGAGCACATGCTAGAGTATGTCATTGATCGTTCCGCCAGAAATCGTATAGTCTTTCTCTGCAAGCACGGTAGGAATAATTGCACGTTTAGGTTGTGTGCTCAGGGGCCAAAAGATGAGGGCGACTCGATTTGGTACATTACGAAGTTGACTTTGGATCACAGCTGCCACTTGAACGTGATCCGTACTGCCGAGCGGACGGTGACTGCTAAAGTTGCAGCCGTGTACTTTGCTCGTAGGTTGGTTTGCGAGGGTGTGTATTTGAAGCCGAGAGAGATGATGGAAGAGATGCGCAGAGAGTTTGGTGTTCACATGTTGTACAGCCTCGCTCTAGAAACGAGGAATATAGCGATAGAGAAGACATACGGTGACTTTGACAAGTCGTATCAGATGGTCCCGTCGTATCTACATTTTTTGAGGCAGCGTAATCCCGGTACTGAGTACAACATGCAGATCAGTAGTGAGGGAGTATTTTGTCACATGTTTCTCGCCTTAGGACAGTGTATTCGTGCCTTCGAGCGCTATCTGAGGCCAGTGATTGTGTTGGACGGGACCCACCTTAAGGGAAGGAACAAGGGAGTTCTTTTTGTCGCTGTTAGCAAAGATGGGAATGAGCAGCTCTTTCCTATAGCTATTGGAATTGGTCCGATAGAGAACGATGAGTCGTGGACTTGGTTTCTTTCAAATCTGCGCAGGTGTTTCGACCCTCCGGATGAGTTGTTGATCGTCTCTGACCAACATAAGAGCATTGCAAATGCCGTGAAAGCCATCTATCCGACTGCAGCGCACGGATTGTGCTTTCACCACATGCAGAAGAATCTGACGCGATACGGCCGTCGAGCTCTTGCCATCTTCCAAAATGCAGCGTATGCTTATCGTGTTGAAGAGTTCGAGAAGAATTTTTCTGCCTTGAAAGCTTCATGTGAGGGTGCTCACACACGACTTTCCGAAATTGGTGTTCATAGGTGGTCTAGGTCGCATTGCCCAGTTCGACGGTACAGTTTCATGACCTCCAATGCCGCCGAAAGCTTGAACTCTAGGCTACTGTGGGCTAGACGTTTACCTATTTGCTCGTTACTTGAGGTGTATCGTTGCATTGTCGAGAAATGGTTCGACGAGAAGAGGGCATTAGCTAGGGAGAGAGAGCATGAGATTACACTCGAGGCCTTCAACAAGCTTGCTGTGACAGTGGAAGCAAGTCATCAGCTCGTTGCTCAACCTACCACTGACAATGTTTATAAAGTGAAAGACAAGAAGATGGTCTTCGAGGTGGACCTTGGGAATTGGACATGTGAGTGTCGTGAGTTCGATCAGGATAAGATGCCATGTCGTCATGTACCGCCGCCCTCAGGTATGTACAAGCGTAAATTTGTTTGATTTCGTAAGTCGGTATTACATTTGTATTTTCATGGCTCAATATTTCTAACTTTTGTTCGTTACAGGACCCAAGGAAACACTGTCAATTTGTTTGATTTCGTAAGTCGGTATTACAAGCAACACGACTTGCGCGAGACTTACAGAGAATCCATTAGGCCGGTACCACATCCCGAGGAGTGGAATGTCCCGCCTGATATTGCAAGAATCGTTTGCTTGCCACCGGTGGGAGTTCGTCAAGCCGGCCGTCCGAGGACACAGCGTGTTCGTTCAGCAGTTGAAGGTGCGCCCACAACACGCCGTAGCCAAAAATGCTCTAAGTGTAAGGGGACCGGCCACAATAGAAAGAATTGCACCGAACCACTCGCTTTAGATGTCGATATAAATATTCCCCCGGAGGGAGAACCATCGAGTCAGAGACGGCGACGAAAGAAAAAATGCAGCAATTGTGGTAGTGAAGAACACACAATCAGAAAATGTCCGATGCACTTGTGATTTATGATTTTTTGCACGATTGACAATGCCACTCTTATTTATAATATGTGGTTCATTTGTCCTAATTTTATTTATTTGTTGAGCTTCTGTTGTGTTTAGAAATTGGAAAATGTAAAAAACAGGGCCGAAGCGGGTTTCCTTTGTAAAGCGGGTGCAACCGCTTCGGCGGCTCACCCACCTCGGCGGGGTACACGAGCCTGCCCATCGCGCCCATCGCCCACGATTGGGAGACCCCATCACCCCCATCGTGCCCATCGCCCCCATCGCCCCCATCGTGCCCATCGCCCCCGTCGCCCCCATCGTGCCCATCGCCCCCGTCGCCCCCATCGTGCCCATCGCCCCCTCACCCCATCGCCCCATCGTTCCCATCGTGGCCAATGCCCTCACGATGCATGTCCCATCGCCCCCTCAAGAAATTTTGATTTTATAGACATTTTTGAACTTTATGTTGATGTGGTGCTGATATATTGATTTGTAATTGCTTATTTAAGAATTTCATAAGTAAAAACGAACATTTGAAATAATTTAAATGTAGTCTTTAATATGATTATGAATCATATCATATCTTAAGAATGAAAAGGATCTCAATGAATATTTACTTCAAATTCTCAAATTATATGTTGTATATGATCGATGTTGCAAAAAACATTCAGATTGATCATAAGTATGTATGTAAGGTATAAAAAAGTATTTATATGATATAAAAAATACTATGGAATAACATTAAGGTATTAAAAATACTTATCGATGCCTGTTCTTCTGGGGACGATGGGGACTTCATCGTGAGCACGATGGGGCGATGGGCACGATGGGGGCGATGGGCGCGATGGGCACGATGGGCATGATGGGGGCGATGGGCACGATGGGCACGATGGGGGCGATGGGCACGATGGGGGCGATGGGGGCGATGGGCACGATGGGGGTGATGGGGGCGATGGGGTCTCCCAATCGTGGGCGATGGGCGCGATGGGCAGGCTCGTGTACCCCGCCGAGGCGGGTGAGCCGCCGAAGCGGGTGCACCCGCTTTACAAAGGAAACCCACTTCGGCCCTGTTTTTTACATTTTCCAATTTCTAAACACAACAGAAGCTCAACAAATAAATAAAATTAGGACAAATGAACCACATATTATAAATAAGAGTGGCATGGTCAATCGTACAAAAAATCACAAATCAAAAGACAAGCTAAATATCCTAGCACCTATCTCTTTACGATAGCTCCTAATGTATCTCACATCAATATTCCTTGTATGCCTTTTTGTTGGATGTTTGGACACCATACGATCTAGATACATGCAACAAAAAGGACCGCAACTGACCCCATCGGTCTGGGCGAACTGCTCACTAGGTGGCATTATGATCAATGGCATGAAGTCTTCTCTTCTTGTCTTGCGGGGGTTATTCATCCAGTAATTCCCCAGAGTTAGTAGCCTAGGAACGAGACAAGTGAGGGGCCTCATCTGCTTTATCCGAGGAGATTTATTGGCGTCATGTTGGTGTGACAATGAGTCATACAATTCGATGCACCAATCATCTATTTTGATCTTCGCATTGACCCAATGCTCATCAAGACAACAAAAGGCAATAATCTATTCAAATAACAAATATTAGTACAACTGCAAATCAAGAATACTGACAATTTGAAAGAAAAAGCAACTTATAATCAATTTAACATCACTTACTGTGTTGCAGTTTAACCACGGGATCCCGTTCGGTGTGTCCATGCCATGAAAGAGATCCAGTATAGGTTGTGGCAATATCCATTTGTTTCCCTTCACTTGGTTGCCCTTTGGACTTAGCTCGTGGAACTCTTTAAGCATCAGTGCCTAAAAAAAGTAAAACAAGTTAAAAATATTTTTTTATAAACCAACTAATACAACAAATAAAAGTCAAACAAAAACTTACAAAAAACGTAGACCCTTGAACAATAGTGGTCACTGCACCAACTCCTGCAACCCCCCTTCGCTGCTTACACCTAGTGAAGAGCACGTACAAATCCATGACCTGTATTCAAAAAATTTACATTACATGACGATATATAAATCAATGTAAATAATTTAAATATGTGAAGACGTTAAATTGCAAGAAATGTTACCTCTGCAGTGAAGCACTCGTCCACATTCTCCACAAGGTCGAAAAATGCCTGCGTCACCGTGTGGTCAATCTCTTTTATCACGCAGACAGTGTTGTCACCCATATGTCTGAAGGCAGCGTACTGCTGACTGATCTGTGCACGAGAGCTGGGCGTCTCACCAACATATGGCGTACGTAGTGCAGCAGACGGCCTAGGGTGTCTCGGAGGAGGACTACTCTCACCAAACTCACCATGCTCCTCCTCTTCTCTCTCGAAGCTGGCCAACTCTGAAAGCGCTGCTGCAAACTGCTGGGTGAGGTCTGTGGGAAGCAGAGGCTGCTGGAAGGGCTGGTGGTGTAGCAGATCTCCTGCACAATCACGATCCACCTCGAAGTCGTGGTAGCTAGTAGTAGCAGCAGCGGAGTGGCGTGGCTGGTCACGCTGAGACCTGTGGCTAGCCGCAGAGTGGTGACTAGGGCCTGCAGCAGCGGCAGCGGAGTGGCGGGGCTGGTCACGCTGAGACCTGTGGCTAGCCGCAGAGTGGTGACTAGGGCCTGCAGCAGCGGAGTGGCGGGGCTGGTCACGCTGCGACCTGTTGCTAGTCGCAGAGTGCTGCTGATAACTCCTGCTCCGTCTAGGACCGAAGTAGTCCACGATCTTAGTGAAGACCCTATCAGCTACTCGAGCAAGGAAACCTGTGCTTGAGTCGTCGTGCAAGATCGCCTTCAACCGGCGATCGACGACGTCGTCAGTGCTGACTCTGTGTTCCGGACAAGGCTGTCCGTGCAAACAACACACCCTGTCCTCCGGCCTCTCCTGGTACACTCGCTCTGCTGTCTGAGGACGGGTGAGAGGACTACTCTCTCGGCGACGCTTCGACACCTTTCCAAAGGTCGCCTTCATCTTCTCCATTGTCGTAACTTTGATCTTGCCCTTGTTCTTGATGGGCCCCGCAAACACAACCTCTGCCCTACCCCGACCAGCAATTCGGACCGGCTTCGGGTACACCACATCAAACGGATCCCCGTTCTCAAAGCTAAGGAAGTAGTACTCGGCTTCCTCTTCCTCCATCGGGACCAACGGGACATCATTCATTTCGAGCTGTAATGAAATACGTATAAAATAACAATTATATATCGATAAAATTTTGAAATTTTAAAAAATTCATAAAAAATAAAGTGATTTACGTACCGGTTGGTCAAAAAAGGTAGTGAAGTCCGCCTTCACAGTGCCCGTCTCCCACATCAAGCATCGGGGCAGCCTGATCACTTCATCTCTCGTTCCGCAGTAGCGTCCCAAACGAGAAAATGCCTCGTACATCCAAAGCTGCAGGACCCAGACTGGACCGTAGAAGTGGTAGTCAATCTCTTCCTGTCTGGGAGTAAGAGCCACGGTGTCGATGTAGTGAGTCAACACCTGGTACGTGTAAGCACCCCAGGGAAACCTGTCCCACTGCTCAAAGTCCTCTACCAGTGCCCATGCCCAGTTCTCGACCGACATCTTGTCCCGGCACAAGAGAAAGTAGTAGTAAACCAACAAGTTCGCGGCCTTCAAATAATCTTCCATTTCATCTCCTAACTTGCGTTCCTTGAACTTGTTGCGCAGCTCGCTCACCTTTGTTTCTTTGGCATGAAAATGCCGGTGAAATAAACTGTCAGGACGGATCAGGTGAGTCTCAGTAGTGTCGAACTCCGTGTTTCCAAAGTGAAGTCCCGTGATTAGGGCATAATCACGGGGTGTAAAACGGACGGTCCGACCCCCGAGCTGAAACCACGACTCATGCGGGGGTATGTGGTCGCCCTGCAGCTGTCGGGCTATAAGGTGGTGAAGGGCACCAGTAGCACTGCCCGTCCGCCTAACTCTAATCAGTCTGCCCACGACCCCGGAGGTAAAGTGCTGTATCGCACGCTCTCCGTGTCTAGGCCCGCCAATGCGACGCAGCGTGGAAAGTATCTCTTTAAACACATCACAACGCATATACAAATTGATTCCACGTGTCACAGCCCGTAACGTGGGCCTTTTCCATACACAACCCTCCTACAATAACAAAACGGGCAACCATAAGCAATAAATTCACGAGCAAATTCAAAAAAACAAGACAAAACACAAAAAAAAATACCGGCCTGTCTGGGCACGATGGCAAAGTCACGATGGACTGCCATCGCCCCCAGCCATCGTGTCTAGCCCCATCGTGTCCAGCCCCATCGCCCCCAGCCATCGCCCCCAGCTATCGACCCCAACCCCCATCGCCCCCAAACCCCCTTCGTGCCACCCATCGCCCCCGCATCGACCCCAACCCCATCGCCCCCAACCCCATCGTGCCCCCGTCGTGCCCACCCCATCGACCCCAACACCATCGCCCCCAATCCCATCGTGCCCATATAAATTCAGCCCAAATTCACACAAAAAATCAACATTTAAACGCATAGAACATGTACATTTCTTCGCAACTTAACTTTAGCATGAATACCCATGAATTAAACATCGAAATTTGCCAAAAAATTTCAATTTATTTCGAAAATTAGGGCGCACTAACCGGCGGCTCGTTTAGGAACTCTTCCTCTTCGTGATGCGCCGGCGACGACGACGCCTCTCCATCGTGGTTAGATTGTGTCTCGGACGAACTCATCGTGCCCGCAAGTCTTCCGTCGAGAGCGTGCTTCTTCTTCGTGCTTCTTCTTCTTCGTGGTTTCGGTCGAGAGAGATAAGAGAGAGAATGTGGGTTTGTGGTGGGGGACTGATAGATGGAGAGAGAGACAAAATTTAAAATAGTAAAGGGTATTTTAGTCTTTTAATCAATTTTGGTATAGAAAACTTGTAGTTTTAAGTTTAGGGTTAAAAAACTTATCCTCTTTAAATTTTGGTACCAAATTATTTGGACCTCTATATCTCTATGTATCCACAAAGAAAAACACACGCATAGCCCCCAAAATATTTGAAGAGAAGTTTTCTGCTCCCACTTTGTCTTGTGGTGCCTAGAATTAAATTATGAGAGAGATTAGGTCATCGTATATAATTGTAAGAAAATAGAAGAAAAAACTCACCTTCATGTACGTATCTGTCAGTCATCGTGAAGGCTTGTCGGAGGCGTCTCCGTCATTGCGCTGCGATTCACGTCACCTCTTGCCAAAGGGATCGTGAATCACTTTTATGTTACGAAAGTTTGTAATAGGATCGTGTTGTGCAATTTGACATAAATTTGGAAGACAAAAAAAATTATTATTGTGATCGCGAACTTAATTCCATAAATTGAAATTAAATTTTCCAAATGTTTGAAGGTTGTACAATGTTGCTGAATTCCAGCATGTTTATCATTGTGCAGATTTTGGGACTACAAGTTAAACTATAAATTGAAGTTGGGAGTTATAAGGTAAATTAGTAAATTTATTCAATATTTTTATTATTATTTTTTAAATTGATGGCTATAAAGAGAAAAATGAGAACTAACATTTAGAATCACCCATCAAAAACCGAATAATTAAGTATGTCAAAACTTAACTTGAAACAATTAATATCGAGTTGAGCAAATACTTTATTTAATTATCACACTCAAAGTTTACAAACTTATTCGGTCTCAATCGATTTCTTATATACATATATTCTTCAATACCAATATTTTCATTTTTCATAACATTTTGATCTCCATTGCAAATATCAAAAGTTTTAGGGGTCCTTTCGATATAAAACAAAAAGTGTGGTCCTAAAGTGTTACTACTATTTAATTAAGAGTAAAAATGTTAAATAGCCACTCTGGATAGTGGAAAATGAAATTTGTCCAAAACTTAATTTAACATAAATTCTGTCAGATTTTGGGATTTTTGGACAAATTTACCCTTATTCTCATTTACAGTCAAATTTCTCTCCCCTTTTTCCAATATGTCCTCTATCTCTCTTGCCTTCTCTCTTTGACTGAAAACTCTAACCTCTGCCTCTACCAACCATACATCACGACGACGGCGACTGCGCCGCCTCACAAAACATCTCGGCGACAATGTCGCCTCACAAAACATCGATCTCAGCCACAAAATCTTAGATCTGGTCCCGATTCAAACGCTAAAACAGAGATCTGATTACCTCACAGTTATAGAAAAGCAAAAATCTAGATCCAGTCATGGCGGCGCCGGTTTAGAAAATCGAGAGCAGAAAACGTGGTGGATTGGCACAAAATGAATTCATTCGTACCACTCGTACCAAGTTATAGTGCGCCACTAGGTGGTACGAAAGGGACGAATGCGTTCATTCGTACCACTCGTACCAAGTTATGGTGCGCTACTAGCTGGTACGAATGGGACGAATGCTTTCATTCGTACCAAGTAACGAATCATGCACAACTAGTTCGTATGAACGGAACGAATGAATTCATTCGCACTTGTCGTACCAAGTTCGCCTAAATCTACTGTTATTCTAAATAACGCTCAGCAGCAAAACTGCTGTAGAAATAGCAACAAAAACACCCCACGAGCAGCCCTCCTTCCAAAAACAGAATCAAACAGCTTGTAATCCAACTCCAATAAGAAAATCAATCACAATCGGAAGATGATCAGAGGCAACGAACGGATCTAGATTCGTTAGATCTAGAGTCGGCGTCCGATGTCATGAAAGCCGGCGGATGTAGAATAAAGCAGTAGATATGGTGACGATGGTCGTTTGGTTCGTAGCGGAGAAGATGATCGGAGAATGAGACGATGGTGACGGCGATGGCAGAAATAAGACGGCGACGATGGCGGAAGGGCGGCGATGACGGAAGGGCGGCGACAGCGACGGTGATAGTTCTGTAGAAGTGAGAGAGTGAGAGAGATGGATAGAGAGAGAGAGAGAAATGATTTTCATGGAGGTACGCCCAATTCTGCAAGTAGAGAGAGATCTGATAAAGAGAGAAAGAGAGATCCGATATATTTGATTTGAGAAAATTATAAAATTAAGAGTATTGTTGTCACATTACATTAAAATCTGACAAAAATTATAATAAATTAAGTTTTGGACAACTTTTATTTTTCACTATTCATAATGACTATTTGACATGATAAACTATTTAATTAAAAATTTTAGTGTTGACTTTCATTTTTCTTACGGGTGTGTGTGGCCGGCTACAATGTATTGTGGCCTAATAACTTTATTGTTAATTAAAATTATGAGCTCAGAAAAATCTTTATTCCCTCTTCTCCGCAACAGAGCTTCACTTTCACCCAAAACTGAAGTCATGGAAACCGCTGCGTCGCCTATTTTTCACACACTCCGCTTTCGCGGCGGCGGCGGCGCTGCCTCCACCTCCGCCACACACGCCGCTAGTACAGCCAAATTGTACTATCACATACACAGCAAGCGTCCGTGCGGTAGTTCTCTACTAGCTTCTCCAGGAAGTTATAGTCTCTACGGAAGGTCCCAGAAGAAGTTTCGGTTTGATAGGTTGATTTGTGATGCTTCCTCACTAAATTCAGCTAAGAGTGATCAATCTCAGAAATTTGCGGTTCTTATTGAAGTCGAAGGGTGTGTATATTTTATTGCCATCATTTTTACTATTCTTTTGTGCGTTTCGTTTTGAGAATTTTCTTTTTGTGCCAGATTTGATGTGTTCTCTGAAGAGTATTTCCGTTTTTCTTTACTTTTACTTCTGCTTATATATTGGCCGTGGTTGGTTCTGCATGGAGTATTGAAGTAATTTTAAGTTCAGTTTTCTGTAATTGTGTATGTTTCTAATGAATTTGTGAACCTGACTTAAAAGAAAAGCTGCTCCTACTATGAATTTTTTGTTACATTTTATTTGATGAAGGGCCGGTGTGTTGATTAAAACTGTTTTTATGCCGTATGGGGGCGTTGAGTTGGGGGTGCCAGATAAATTTGCAATAAAATGAAATCTTGCATTTCACTTAGAGTGGATTATAGTTCATGAACAACTTTTTTCAAGGATCTCAAACAATTAGTCCAGTCATGTGATATAACTTAATTACATTGTAGTCCGATATGAATGTGATGCGACAATACATTCAATTAGGGATTTGTGTTTCTTATGAAATAAGTTAATTAATTTTATGATTTTCTTACTTCTTTGTTAAGATGAAGGCTTTGGGTAATAATGTTGTTCGTGTGTGATCCATGTTAAACTATTAGGCCAATGTTAGATATGATTTCACGTTCTTGACTTTTCCCAGTAGGAGAGCACCATCACTAACTTATGTTTCAAATGTGCCTCTTCTGTTGGTTTTGCTTTGACACTTATGAAATGGTATACCCTCGTACTGGTGTGGAATTAAAACCCTTCTAGTTGTGGTTGTACTGATAGTTTTCTTTTCTTCAGGGTTTTAATGGATGTATATCGATTATGCAACCGCCAAGCATTTAATGCAGGTGCTACATATATCTCAAATTTGTGTTTTCTTTCTTATGAATTATATTTAAGTTTTTTTGACCTTGATTGACTTTCTTTGTTATGAATGCTTACATGGCTTCTTTCAACAATTTTAGCATTTAAAAAGCTGGGATTAGACTGTGCAAATTGGAGTGAACCAGTTTACTTAGACCTTCTAAGGTATGGTGGGATATCAATTATTCATTCAGTCTCTCAAAAAATAAAAAAATTAATTATTCAGAGAAATTGTTTTAAGTTTGAGGTTCATCTCATGATATTAACTTACTTATTCACAAAGCTAAGCATTTTCTCGTTATCCTCCCCTCGCCCCTGCCTCTCTGAGTCTCAGAATTAGCTGAACTCCTGATATTCTTTGTGTTTGAGAACAATGTATTCTATCTAGTTTATTGTTGGTTCTTGATCTGCTCTGCCTTGCATGATTTAACCCTGTTGCTTCAGTTAGTTGTAGCCTGGATTTCTTTTCTGGTTTCCTGTTATTCTCATGTTGTTGGATTGTGGCCAAAATAGGAAAGAATTCAAAAGCAAGAACAAAACCCCATGATACTAATTGAAGACAGGTCTCTGCTTGATTGCTGAATTGACCAATTTTTTTAGTCAAAACTCAATAGCCTTGTAAGTTGAAGATGTCTCCTTTTCATCATATCTAGTGCCTGTTATTGCTCTACGTCAGTAAACAGTAAAATTCGAACAAGTGCATTTATTGAAGATGGAGTTCTTGAACCTTTTGCACTTGGTTCTGCAAAAATCAACTTACACTGGCCTGTTTCTTAATGCTCAGGAGAAGTGCTGGTGATGAGGAAAGGATGTTAGTATTGTTTTTTAACAGGGTGAGTTGCTTCTCTAGCCTTAAGCACATCAAATATCAATCTTTTTCCTTATTCAGTCTAACTAGATTTGCGCGGCTTTAATCTAATGGATGTAGCATTTTATTGTGGCAGATTGGTTGGCCCACATCAGTTGCCACAAGTGAGAAAGGGTGTTTTATGAAAAATGTTTTTCGTGAGAAGGTATTTGATAAAGTTATTTTTTAGCAGCTATTCAAATTATTTTCTCTGGGATCACTTATCTAAGCAGCATTTATGTCATGCCCGGTGCCAATGAAAATGATTGGTTGTGCATAAACAGCTAATTCCATAATACGGTTAAGAATTGCTTAGAACAGTTCCAAAGCCAGTATTGTCTAATGATCTGTGTAGTTGGTTATTAGGATGATAGCATACACATTGTATGTTCATCTGAATTTCATAATGAAAGTAGTATTTGTTAGACATAGTGATCTACCTAACAGAAATAGGTGATCTATATTACCAGCTTGATGTATTCTTTATTTATATTTTTATTTATTTATCTTAGATTGTTAGAACAATGTCATTTATATTTTTTCTCTTTTTCTCACCAATCCTTTAATTAGGTCTTCAAATTTTGGGTTTCTTGTAGTGTGTGCAAGTGGATGATATAATAAATTCTTATGAGAAAGGCACTTTATATGGTTTACTTGTTGTAGGGAAATAACTTCTTATTCTTTTTAATCGCCTTTAGTATATTAATATTTATTCCTTTGGAAATAGCTCAATTACTAGTTATGTCTGCAGAAGAATGCGTTGGATGATCTTGTCATGTCAGATGCTTTTTCGTTGAGACCTGGTGCTGAAGAGTGAGTAGTAGATTGTGCTTTGCATGAATTTACCTGGAATGTGGTGTATACCTTATCAGGCCTTTTCCTTGCTTCAGAGTAATTTTAGGATCAGATGCTAGCCTTTCTCCTAAAATGATTTGGATCTCATAAAAAGATAACATATTTTCTCTTATTTTATGTAGTTGCCTTCTAATGCCACTAACAAACACACAGACCCACATGGTTTTAAGTATGTATAATTGGATCACATAATATTTTTGTTTTTAGTTACTTAATGGAACTATTAGAGCAGTCTTCTAATGCCACTAACAAACACACAAATGCACATGGTTTTAGTTGGATAACATTTTTGTTTTGTTTTGAGTTACTTTATGAAACTGTTAGAGCAGTCTTCTCTCACTTGCAGGTGGTGCTATGTGATTTTCCACATTGATTTCCTTTGCACAGCCTGCATTTTGTCATCAGAAATTTGTGGCTGAACAGATGGCTACTTGATGGGGTTGTTTTAGAAAATGATGATGACATATGTTCAACTTAGTAATTGAAGTAGTAAACGTGTGTTTCATTTAATATAAAACTTACAATTGCACTTAGAAATTCACAACATTATATCAAGTAGCTGGAAGATTTTGTGTTTTGGCTCGCTTATCATTTTGCTATTACTGTGGTGCTTTGGTAGCTTTTCATCAGGACAATACTTCTTACCTTTCTTGCTTGTGGTGTTTTACCCCTTCATCTTAGGTTCATTGACAAGGCTTGTGAAGAAGGTGTGCCGGTGGCTATTTTGACAGCATACAGTATAAGCGGGGAAAAGGTTGCTAGGTTAGTATGGTTAAATTCTCTATGCTACATTCCAAATTGCTTCTAGTTTTCTTAAAGAATATGATAAGCCAGTTTTAGAGTGGAATTAGAAAAATATCAGAGGTCAATGAAGGTGGCTGAGGACTTCAGAATACTTCTTAGATAAAAGGGGTCAGTTAAAAAATAGTACATTTGGTTTATGATGAGCACACCACATTTCATTGTGAAAAATATATGGTTTAAAAGCCCACAATATAACTATTGAAACAAATAGCTGATATGAATTGAAATAGTATTAGTATAATCATATGCTGCATGGGATCAACATTTTCTACTTGTATTACTCAGTTTTTGCATCACCTAGCACAGTAAATGATGGGAAATATTATTGATTATTAGATCAATTGTTGAAAAGCTTGGAATTGATAGAATATCTAAGATAAAGATTATTGGAGATGATGAGGTCAAACAAAGCTTTTACGGCCAACTTGTATTTGGAAAAGGTGTATCTTCCAGTTTGGATGAACAGTTAGCCAAGGCAGTGAATAAAGCTGGTATGAGGCTCTGTCTTTACAGATTTTTTTCCCCTGTACATGCTTTAAGGTGAACTCAGTAAGATTTTTGTTGTTTTGGTGTCAGCTTCTGCCGAGAAACAGAGAGTTGCAGAGGAGGTTGCTTCCATGTTGAAGCTGAAAGTGGAACTTAATACTACTTCAAGCGAAAGGTTGTCTCACGTTCTTTGGACTATACTTTTAAATGTTTTTCTATATTCCTTGAGCTAGAATGTGGAATATCAAAGTATAATATCGGAAATGTGACAGTGTCCTGCGTTATATTCTTGTTAACACTACTTGTGTAAACTAAACTCAGAAAGGATTATGAAACATCCTAGACGCCTGGAATGACTTGTATATCTGACTTTAGTAGCAAAATATCACTGCCTAATATTCTTACAGTCCCTTTTTTTCTCATTGTCTCAAATTTCGAGTTATATAAGGTTCTAAATCTTTATTGGACAGACTTCTCTGCATTGACTGAAATGTCCCTCAACCACAAGCATGCAATGATTTTATTTCAAGTGCAAATTGATGCTCCTGTTTTAGAACTGAAGACCTGATCAAATGCATGTTTTTGGCTGGTCAAAAAGAGAGGGAGAGAACAACGATACTTTCTGAACAGTTTGAATTCGATGTTGTGGTTTATTATACAGCTTTCAAAATATTGTAGCTGCACTGAGGGCAGGGGCAGAAATGGTAGAAGTTCCAACTTACAACTGTGTTCTTATTGCTGGAAGCCAATCCGGAGTCGCTGCTGCCGAGCGAATTGGCATGCGTTGTGTAGTTCTCAGAAGCAGGTAAATTATCTATATACTTTTGTAGACAAAAACTACATTCTAACTGAAATTGATTGAAGAAAGGTTTTGGAGATGAATCTACATCAACAAAAATTAGGTCGTGGTAAATTAAAGTAAATGATCACCTACCTCCAGTTGCCCCCGTTCCTATCAAGAACTCATGTAAAAGTTTTGCCAAGAAAATGGCACTCATTTTGAATAGTGTTGAGTGCAACAATTATTGCAATGGAGCAAAAATACTTCTTATTAATGTACATCATAAAATTGGCAAATACTGAATATATTATTAGATATTCTCAGTGATAAAGCTTAAACTAGCAGAATAATATTCTTGAACGTGGAATCAGTGTAGGCCTGTACTTATGAAACTAAATCTGCAGTATGCTGATCAATGTTTATTGTGTTTTCGTCTTTGCTTCGTCTATATATGTGACGGATCCTGAAGTTCGACATCAAGAGCTGAATTCGAATCTGCCATTGCTGTAATGGATGGATTTGGTGGCGCAGATTTGACCATTTCCAGACTTGGCAAAAAATTATTTCCTTAACTTATATCATCTCTGATAGCTTCTGCTACGAAGATCGGCTTTTGACCAGATTTACCTTCCATGGCCACATCTGGCCTTTATTTTTATTTTTTTGTGTCTTCATTTTGTTGTAAATGACAGTTGCACATATTATGTTTATGGATTCAGATTTAGAAAAGCTGTATATTTTTATTCTCAAACATTTGACAGATATAAAATTCTGAGGATCATATTGATTTCCCATCTGAATTATTACAGAGAATATGAGAACCATCAGCAGGAAATTTGGAAAATAAAAATAAAAAGTAATGGAAGTGGCTAATTAATGAAGTGAAACATTTATGATTGATTGTACACATGGGAATGATCTTTGCTACATTCTAAAAACTGTAATGCCAAAAACCAAAACTTCTACAAAGTTGAATGGGAAAAATTGAATCCCTAAGAATCATAGAATTGCAAAGATTAATGGGAGCAAAGCAAATGGCTGAGAAATTACAATTGCAACCTGCAAAGCTCCCACCATGAAACCATTTCAAGATAACAACTGTAGAGATCCTCTACTGGTCTACTACAAGCTATTCGCGCCATATTTCTGTATCTTTACAAATGACATTATTCGTAAGCCTCTCTCCTTCTCTCTCCACCCACTGCCTCCTCCACCTTGTGGCGCTCGTCGGAAAACTTTGGTCGGAGCAGCTCTGTGGCAAGGAGGCAGCAGAGCTCGTAGTTTCATGCTGGATACAATCATACAACGCGTTCTGTACTTACTCACTGGATCGTTCTGGTCAGTTTGCACTTGGAGATGAAGATAGTGTCGGAATAGTTTAGACTGCAGAGCTTCAAAAGCTCAGCTGCCCGCTGCTTGAGAGACGGACTGCAACCACTCTGGATGACGAGAAGAAGCTTTGCTGCAAGACCGGCCTCCACAGCTCTCAACGAGCACTCCTCAGGCGAAAGCTTGCAGACAGACCACAAAATCGAGAGGGCATAATCCGTGCAGCATTCCGTGATCCTCATCAGTAGCTTCACCATTGTTGGAATCGTGTTTAAACAACCCTTCAAAGCTTGTTTCCCTTCTGGCACTGAGGATAAGACGTCTAATATGAAGAGTGCTAACTCGACACACTCAGGATTCAAGGCCGGCATCAGTTGTAACAACTGAGGTATAGCTCCGATGCTCACAATCAAACAACGAACCTCTTTAATGGTGGAAATCGACTTGAGAAGGGTGAGAGCTGGCAAATGGCCATTAGGGTGTCTCTTATCCCTCACGAGCCTCAACAACGCGACCAACAAGCTATGGCTCGAGACAAGCTCCGTTATGAAATCCTTTTCCTCCATCAGCATCTCAATCAACCTAACACAATTGATCTTTGTCTCGATTGAACCTTCGTTCAAAACATCTACAACTGATGAAACCTTTGCAGGCTGCATCAAGCTCATCTTCAACTCAGAACTCAGACTCAAGTTCACAAGAATCGCCACAACTTCAGACCCTACGGCGTAGGAAGTAAACGGACCGAGGAGAGATGAAACAAGTGCCACGCCTCCTTCTTCCACGACAGTCTTCCTAGCAGTTGAATGATTCGCCACGACCCTTTGCAGCTCTTTGAGGGTTTGGATTCGCGCCTGCCCCTTAACCTTCTTGAGATTGCCCAGCAGCTCGGATGCCCTGCCCTGAGCATCCTCCGACCTCTTCTTCATCTGAACATACTTCTGAGAAAACCACGTGTAAGTCAAGTGATACAACGTCGTATTGGGGGTAACCGTGTCGTCCCAAAGCTCCTGCATTGTAGTAGGGCAAGTGTAATGCCCTAAACTAAACCATTTCATAATGTTGGATCTTTCATAGGTTTGGCCTGTGCAGAGTGTGACAGGATCTTGCATTGGTTCAAGAGAAATGGGGCAAATGAAAACAGATGGAACCTCAGATAAATTTAGCTCTTCAATCATCTTTTTCAGATCCAACTTCTTCTCCCCAACCCCACCACCGCACATGGCCACCGCGCCGCCGCCTAAAACCCCATCTTTCACGGCGGATTCTACATCTAATACACGCCCATCACCACCACCTTCAAGGCCAAGAACACCATCTTTTCTTGAAGGCTGAAACATAGGCATTTTGGAAACCCTATTCTAGTTCTAGCAATAGAATTTGCTCAATTACTAAATCTCAAGAGGTGCTAGATGGGAAAAAAGAAAGGATTATAAAGAATCTCCACAATCAGAGTTTTTCAAGAAAGCACATTACATCAAGAAAAATAATAACCTACTGCTACAAATCAAGTGTGTCAAAAAGGATAAACGAGAAAATTGGGAAATTTTCTTCAAAGTATCTCACTTTCATTGACATTCACAAGCAATAATGCACCTTTCAAAGGGTGCATCTTTTATTTTTCCTTCCCTCTCTCTCTCTACTCCCACTCTCTCTCTCACTATCTTTCTCTCTCTCTCTCTCTCTCTCTCTCTTTTCACTTTTTCGGATTTTCTCTTTCCCCGGTCAAAAGACTCATCACCATCATCACTCAACACTCATACAGCATTCATATTCAAGACTCTCCCCAGAAATCAATTATCTCTTTCTTCCCATTCAAGCCTCAGAAAAAGGAGATAAATTGTATGAGCAACAAATCTAGACCAGACAGAGATCCAGAAAACAAAAAAAAAGATCCATTTTTACCACAATACAGCACAAAATGAAGAAAATAAACCAGACCCAGATCAAAAAAACCTGAATAAATGAGGATTCAAAGCCCACCCAGATGGCAATAGAGAGAGGAAATGAGAGGAGAGAGAAAGGGCATCTCCAAAGGCTCCTCACTCCCTTTTCTTTTTCCCCCTTTGTTTTTTGGAGCAGTCCCACTTGTTTAGCTCACAGCCTTGACTGAACCGGAATAGATATTCATTTTAATCGAAAAAAGGAAAAGAAAAAAAAAATAATATCGCCTTGAAACAGCCAAAAATGCGAATTTCAACAGTATATTCTATATTTTAATACAAAAAATTTCTGGAAATTCCCACAAAATGGAAAATAATAATAATATCTTTGGGGTTGGGAATAATAATAATAGAAAAGTGAGTGCAAAGGACACTTGACCGCCGTGACAGTGTTGCCTTGACTGTACTCCCGTGTGGTTTTGACTGCTTTTGGTCACGGCCCAATAATATTACGCCACGTCATGTGCGCTGTATTTAATCATTAATTATTAGCCCCATAAAAGCATTTTTCATCATAAAGTAACAATTATTATAAGGTTCTTGATTTAATTACAACACTATAGGCATTCAAGTTCTTTTTAATTCTATGCATTAAATCTATCTTGACGCAATCAAGATTTTTCAAAGTGAGGTGTTATAATTATTTCAAGAGAATTAAGTGCACACATTTGAAAGCATTGGAAATTATATTAATTTCAAGGCATTTTGAAAAAAACTTAAACCCAATTCCATAATGATGCAAAGAGACAAGTGATCTAATTTGTATAGTGCACAAATTTGTGATGATAAACGAATCAATTTGGTCGGGATTAAAAGTAATAATTCATGTTAATTTAATATAAATGATTATACGCTTAACATTTTTTCGCTCCAAAATTTTACTTTATTTCTATATTTACTCTTAATCTTAATATAATATATTCATATACATAAAAAATAAGTGTGAGCTAATACATTATTAAATAAAATATGATGCTTGGTTGTAAAATATCTTGGAAAATGCCTTAGCCAATTTTGAAAATTTGAAATTTTAAGATTCTACCAAAATTTTAAATTTTTGATAAGATAGTTTTGATAGGAAGCATTTTTACTTTTGTTAATATCACTAAAATGCCCCTACATACTAATTCACATTTCATCGATTCTTTTCAAATTGAGCTATTCAGAATACACTAAAAATTTACTAATATTGTGCAAAAATTGTCATAAAAGAGAGTTGATTTTTTTTTCAAAGCTATTTTGCTATAATGTCTAAAAAATCAATGTGTTTCTTCATGAATCTTTAGCTCAACTTAATATCCAAACTAGGTGCCCCCTGCGTGCGTGCATGATGAATATTGTTACATAAGTCAAAATTAATTTTAAGACATAAATTAACAAATGAAAATGGAGAAATAAGAAAGAAAAACATAGGGGTATAGGTGTAACGAGATGAGAATTAAATGCATCACCAACAAAAAAAAAAAGAAATTGCCGGAAATTTCCAAAATCAATAATGCATGATTTCTTTCCCTATAAAAAAATAATGAATAATTTATTTATGATGTTAGAAGATAGGAGTGAAAATTGATCAGGGGGAGAAATATCTGGTGGCAGGGATGCACGAGTGGAACAGCGCGCCGCACGTGCGAGGCATGTAAATTTATTGAATTTGCATGCAGTAATTATACCAAATGACATTTATATCCCTCCTCTTCACGTAATAAGAAACCATTTTCACTGCAGCCTTTATTGGTTTCACACGTTATACATGTAAGTATACTATATGCAAGAAAATAATGAGTCTATAAAATTATAGGGATGTGATGTCTATATACATATATATATGTGTGTGCGCGCATGTAAGAAAAGCTCCAAAAAATAGAACTAATTTTGTACTATAATTTTCTGACCGTGATAAATATTTTACAAGTATTTTGTATTTATAATATGCTAGAATTAGATAAATTGCAATGCATCATATAATTATGGGAAGACCGAGGACGGGAGGGAGGGAAGGATGATTAAAAAAGAGTTAATCATTAAGGTCATATATAACTTATAAATTGGTAATTATCATTTAAGTTTTGGATTAACAGTTAATCTATAGGTCATAAGTTAATAAAATACCCATTCTTTTATAAATGAAAATTCATGAACTAGAAAAAGTGAAAGTCAAGGTGAGAATATCGACACATAAAAATATGAAAATATTAGTATTCACAAACTTTAAAGTATAAGACCTAAAATGGTGTTTTCTTCGTAAAATTTACTCCCTCCGTCCCTAAAGATTAATTTCATTTTCTTCCGTCCCTGAAGAGTATATCACTTTTATTTTGGGACATGACCTTAAACAACTCCTTACGTATCACATATTTTTAAAATGATGGGTCTCATTTTCCACCCAACAAATATTACCACACATTTTTTAAAGTGGTGGGTCATTTCTCCACTCAACACAATTTCAACCAAACATTTCTTAAAATACGTGTCAGTCAACTTGTGATATACTCATTCTCTTTGGGAGTATTCGGTTGCCAAGATTAAATTGACCCAAGATTAAATGAGATTAAATAAGCCCAAGATTACTCAAAATTGTTTTTGTCATAGGGGTAGGCCAAGACTCATTATACAAGATTAATCCTACGTGGCATTGTCTAAGATTAAGTACCAGGCCGAGTCTAGCTAACCGAACAACATATCATGAGACTAAATCTTGTATAGTCCTATCTAATTTATCCAACGAAACAGCCCCTTTAGGGACGGAGGGAGTATAATAGTAGATTCTATATAAATAAATATATGTAATCGCTCTCGCTCGACTTTGTCATCTACTTCTTCCTATGTCTTGAGGGCTAAAACAGTCTTTGAACATATGATGGGTAAAAGTTCAGAATAATTTTGAATATTGGTCCATATTTTTCTCTGAAAACAAGAAAAAGAAAAGAGAAAGATTTATTTTTTCTTTTCAAATTAATGGTGGAACCCGCAGAAAAAGAAATAGTAACATATTAATATGCATATTTTTATATTTTTCTAAAATAAAATAAATTAAAGTGACAGCGAAGCGTTTGACCGTGACAGTTTTGGGGTTTGAATGAATCGGCCTTATCAGGATTCCTGTTGCAATTGCTTTGACTGGATTGCTTTCCCAATATGCTTCACTGCCAACTCACCCATTTTTTCTTTTATAAAACAAATATATTTATTACTATTAAAATTGTTTTTATGTCTTCGATTAGTGTTAACTTTGAGGACGCACGTGTGACAGATTCACAAATAAATGCAAGCTTCTTTTTTTCGAATATTTTAAAATTTTCACAACTATTAAAGATGGCGAACCCCCATCTAGGGCTGTAAATAAGTCAAGCCGTTCGTGAGCTATTCGGCGATCGACTCGAAAAAAGCTCGTTCGGCACTCGACTCGATAACTAATCGAGTCGAGTTCGAGCATGAAATCGAGCTCGATAAGTTTATCGAGCCGATTTCGAGTATCGTATTGCTCGACTCGATAGGCTCGCGAACATGCTCGGCTCGTGTTTAATCGAGCATGTTCGCGAGCCTACAATCGAGTATGTTTGCGAGTCTACAAATCGAGTTTTTGTCGAGCTTGTTCGCGAGTCTAATAATCGAGTTTTGTACATAAAATTAACAAATTAGCTTTAAGCGAGCTCGAGCTCGATTAAAATGTATCGAGCTGAATTTAAATATAATCGAGTTCTTGACGAGTCTAGCTCGAGCTCGAATACCACGTTATCGAGTATTTGACGAGTCAACTCGAGCCGAACTCGAGCTTGCTAGTTTTGGGTCGAGTCGAGCTCGATCACGATGGTAGAAACTCGACTCGAGCTCGAGTCGAGCTCGAGCAAACGAATATTTAATCAAGTCGAGTTTCAGCAGACCAATACTCGGTTCGTTTACAGCCCTACCCCCATCCATGTAGAATGGCTCTAGTTCAACGGACACGAAAAATATGTTTTCTACAATATGATGCAGTGATTGAGTGTCTTTAATATTACTATATTTGTTACATTTAGGATCTTCCCGTGAAATATTCAGATTTTGAGTCGTTTTTGTAACTTTAACAGCATTTTAATTTTATGTCAAATTGATATTGACGCGAAAGTTGATGAATACAATCACATCAATATTAATTTGATCAAAAATAAATTTAACGTGTGAAAATTAAAAGAGTGTAAAATTTATGTTGTTGGTGTTAAGTCTTTAAGTTCATCTATAAATCAAAAACAATCCAAAGTTCCTGTATTTTATGTCAAATATCTCTTACATTTAAATATTCACACAAATTTGTTTCAGATGGTCTGACATGTTATGTCAAGGAGTATCCGTATCCAGATCCAAATTTATATTCGGTGACATATTTGTATTATTCAATTGTGTTTGGTAGTATTTGAAATTGAATTTTAACCAGTCCAATGGATATTAACACGTCAGATAGTCCACAATAAGACTATCGCTTTTCTAATATATTGTGTAATTTGTGTAATTTTCTCCTTCCCTAACTCCTATTTTCGGTTGATTATGCAGTCAATTTTAGTCCTTGCTCCACATTTTTGGAAGCTTATTCATGCCAGATAATATTTTAATTCAATAAAACGAGTGATTAATTTATTTTGGTTAAGTGGTAATTTCGGAATGAACATCAGCCAATCGATAAGTACACTAGTCCACCTACTAAATGATTAAATTGTCACGTAATAAGTTGTCCATCGATAAATAGATGATCATTTCCTTTATGATTTTTTTTTTATTTATTTTACACACACGCACACATGATTCGAACTTCCGACTTTAAAATTGGAGGGGAAACATCTTACCAACCGAGCTTAGATGATGATTTCCTTTGTAATTTATAACAAAAGTTAGTTGGGATGTGTTTGTCCAAAGTTCATAATAGTTCACAGGTCAATTTGAATATATCTCTTTATCTTATAAATAGTGATATGTGAAAGTGGACAATGAATATTTCATTTGAACCGACAATAATAATTTTCAAATAGGAAAACTAAGGCTTAAAGTACGTGAAAGCAAATATTTAAATCTTTATTGGATCTTTATCATAATAAGTCATTGAACTCTCCTAAATATATACTAGTTTCTTTTGAAATTTACACATGTGATTCTTTATAATCTTATAAGAGAGTATACTCTTGGTTCACAATATTTTTGAGTTCAAATTGAAATTCAGAGAAGTCTAATCTTTATTTTGCGACGATAATAAATTTTTTTTTTTTTGAGAGAAGCGACGATAATAAATTTATAATAACTACATATAGATGCATTTTGAGTACGTCTCGCATTGTTTCATAAGGCGACAATCATAAAGAATCCAATCAAGCTTATCTCATGTCTGAAATAAAAATAAATAAAAAATAGGATATAGTATGTGAAGTAATACAAAAATTTAATAGAATAAATGATAGTAGAAATATTAGATTAGATTTAATGTTGATTAAAAAAAAAGAATGGATCTGAGTCAAAGTTCAAAGATCCGAAATTGCGAAAGCCAACAAAGACTTGTTGTTTACTCTGCTTTTAAAGTAAGGCAATGTCTCGTGCTCTTTCAACTTTCCTATACACTTTGTCTCCCCATCGTGCCCCCACACACACACACACACACACACACTTGTTCGTGGGGGTCTCTATTACCACCAATTAATTACTCATTTAATACTATCAAGAACAGTTTCATATCTGAATAACTAGTGTTGTACCCGTGCAACTAGTATTGTATCAGTGCAATGCACGACATAAAATATTTATTTTACATTAGTATTATGGGGTGTTACAATTTTTATATAGCGCACATCCCAAAAATTGAAGAGTAAGTATTTAAAATTTGGGTACATTAGTAGTATATTAATTACTTCTATATTTATAATTTTTTATCTTATATTTTTTTTACTATTATTCATGATTTTGATTGCAATCATCAAATAATTAATAACATTTTTGTTAATTTGAAATCTACAATATTATTTATTGTTAGTGCCCGGGCCCGATCTAGAACGCGACAGATAATGGATACCGGTCTACTCGAAAAGTGCGGGTACGGGACGGTACACGGATCACGAATTTCACGGATAATATTATATATTTATTTAATATTTTCTAATTTTTTATATTTGAATATTATTTTCTAAATTCTATTTTTTTTAATAACTTAGCATTAGCATAAATAATTAGTAATTAAACTTAACAAACAACAATAGCAACAAACAACACTCTCAGCGCATATTGATTACTCTATTTGATTAGTTAGATTGGATAAGTTATTTAATTTGTTATTTGGCCATTTAGGGATTGTAATTTGTATTGACTATTGATTTGATTTGAGCTTCTGATTTCTGAAACTGAATATCATACATTCATGATTCATGATTCATGCTTCTGTGTTGAGGATGGAAAACTCAGAATATAAGGCCTTTATTTTGATGTGTATCTGTATTTTCAGATTGCTACCGAGTTGTTTTAAAATATTTTGTAACAATTATTGAGAACTGAGAAGAGACAGTACATGAAGAAACAGGCCCCTTTATCCAAGTAATCTACCATTATTGTTTATATAGTAAAATAATCAAATATAAACCTCAAATCATTAATTCTTACTACGAAAAGTAGACTTGAGGAAGTACAAAAATAGAACTTAAGATACTAATTTAGAATTTAAGTACAAAAAAACTCACCACTTTCAGAAACTGATTTATTGACATTTTAGATCGATGTCAATGTAAAATTTACCTTCCGGCTATATATATATATATATGATATGATGTGCTACAATAGAGTCTAAATTAAAAATTTATGAATATTTAAAAACTTCAAATTGACAACCATTTATTTAAGAAAACCATACATGAATTTGACTAATTAAGAACTTAATGAGCACTTGAACAGTCACTACGAAGAAGTGTTTACATGGAATGTAAAAAGTTGATTTATTAAATTGGCCTTTTCTTTGGTTATCTCAAAGGTTTTAGTTGAATTGGGGATTAAATAATGTTAGTAAAAGGTTGATGTATCAAATTAATAATTTGTTTTATTATCTCAATTTTCTCAAACTTTTTATTGATTGGCGTATTGAAACATTGTAAATTGAATTGGATAAAATAAAAAATAATCAGGCTTAGAATTTGGAGAATAATTTAGGCGGGAAAACTTCCATTAGCTACTTTGTTTTAGTATAGTATATAGATACCATGAATAAATTAGGATTAATACCACTTTTTATCTCTACCTTCAAGCTTTTTTCTAAATTATTCTAAATTTTGAGAATAAATTAGGATTAATACCACTTTTTATCTCTACCTTCAAGCTTTTTTCTAAATTATTCTGAATTTTGAGAAGTATAGAAAATAGTCCGACCTTTAATTTTATTATCACTTCTATAATAATCAACCCTAATAAGTATTAATCACTTATTAACTCAAAAATTGCAAATTACATATGAAAAATAATTATAAAGCCTAGCTAACTGAATTAATTATCATAAAATTATACTGAAATACAAGAGATCGAGATTGAAGGAAAAATAAAATAAAAAAATACCTAAAAATGATTGTGGGACATGAGATGATGAGATGAAACACCAAATGTGTTCGATCCCAAGTGAATAATAATAATTAGGGCATATTCTCCCCGTATCAAAATAAAAGATGTTTTGGCCTTTAGATTTTGTTAAGGAAAAAGATAAAATTAATATTATGAGACATTAAATGGACGTAGTATGAAATGATATCACAGATCATTAATTTATAGGTCTCTTAGTTATCTATTCAATTAGTTTTTGTTTGTAATAAATTATAGAGTGGTGCTAATTGGACATAAATGTCCGGACATAATCTAGCTCGTTTAGGTAAATGAATCGGTTCGATCCGTTTAACTTATTTATTTAATTTTATAATTTCTCTACATTCATTCAGTTTATTATTTTTGAGTAATCTAATTCAATTGAATGCATAAATATCTATTAAGTAATAGTATTTCCGAAAGATTAATGAAAATCATAAAATAACTTTATTAGTTTAATTTCGTATTTTTTGTATTCATATCTCTCTCTCTAAAAATGTGGCGGTTTAGATTAATTAAGTAAATACATTAGAGTACTAACCAACACCATTATTTTATTTGATAAATTATAAGTTAAGATTATTAATATATTCATTTTATGTCCGGACATATATGTCCAAAAAGTATTAGTGTAAATTATAATGCCCACTCACTCACACATAAGTAAGCTAGGTTGTTCGTGCGGGTCTCCATTAAGATCATTTATTACTCTTTTCTTACTCCTCAGAAAAGTTTTGAATTGATAAATAATGATGCATTATAGGCCATTCATATAGTTCATTTTTAATCTTATTTCTTTAATGCTAATTAATGTGCATCAGATTTTATTATCCTTGACTATACTCTTACCAAATGATCATTTAACATAAAAAAGTTCAATTTTTACATGAGTACAATGATATGATCTAAATAATTCAATTTGCTCTAAAGTTAATTTGAATAGTTGAATGACATGCTCCTCCACCCGGTATAGAGAGATAAGTGGGTAGATTAAGGTATTGGATACAATTTATAGTACTCTTATGACTAACAATTCTTTGACATCATTATTTGATAGGTCAACTATAGCGACACTCGAAATAAAACTTAAACATTGATGAAGCCTAATCAGGTGGTAAAATTAAGGCAACATTCTATCTCTTCTTAAGCAAGAAGTTTATGGTTCAATTCCACTAATGTGTGAGTCATCTTCTCATTTTATATGAGTATATGTCTAGTTTATTTGTAATATCATGAATGTATAATGTGATATTAATGTAAATGTAACTTGTATCCATCTCAAAAAAATAAAAAAATCAAACTGAAACCGATTTTAAATTTACAATATAAAGTATTACTTACATGAAGTAATTAACTTTTTTTTTTGAGTGAACATGAAGTCAACTTTAAGCACACCTAAATGAATTGAAATCTACTTCAAGGTGTCATTTTGAGAGTGATCTATTAGTAGAGTGAGAGTATTCTTGTAACCGAATGTTTCAAGTTTAAATGTCAATTTTTCTTACAGATCGAGCATGTTGGACCCGATTTTTCTAGTAATGTTGGTCATTTAATTAAGGCCATATAACAACATCTTCAAGCGTAGTTCTGAAGTAAATTTGGGCACAAAATAGAACTTATATCTATACCTATTATAAAAGAGTCTTATTTACAAAATTTGAATTGCCTATTATACTCTTATTATAATATTTTATTATTAGTATCTATAATCATATGATTATTTTATGTTTGACATATATATATTATTAAAATTTATCAATATTACGTGCATCGCAGGTACCACTCTATTAGTACACTTAAAAGTGGGCATTTCGCATTTGTTTGAAGGCTCTTGTAGTGTGTTGTGACATAATAGCAACATTTCGTGTGGGTTCAACTAGTAGCACATAAACATGATTAAATTTTATGTCAACAAAATAATTATTAAGGCAAAATAGAAACTTAAACGTGCAAATCTTCATTGATACTTCTAAACTTCATCATTTGAAAGATTAGTTGAAAATTTATGCAGGACAAATCTAATATTACATGTAACGGGACCTACACACACACATGTACAAGTGGACGCAAATAAATGATAAATATTACATTCAACATATATCTCATGCAATATTATACTACACTGAACCCTATTGATTATCTTTATATAAACACTTATATACATATATTGAACATCACATTTAATATATTTCACCATAAACTGATGAGACATTGGAACTATATAATTATATGTCGAGAATTTTTGAAAATTAATGATTTGCCTAACTTAAAAGATATCGATCATAGTAAATATATGTTGAGTCCCACCAAATATAACATCCTAATGTGATGATCATTAGTAAATATTAATGGGAGTTTTGGTGACCAAACTTCACTATGAAAGTTTGACCAATTAATACCATGTATAATTTCTTTTAATTTTATTCCTTCGGACCGCTAAAGTTAGTTGTGCAATAATTGACTAGCTAGCTCTTTGAATTTAGGTTCGTTGCTTAAGTTTAACTTATTAGGTTTTACCAAATTCTCATCAATTATTTTCATTAATATATTATTTAGTTTTTTTTAATAAACAAACCACCGTCCAAAAATTTAAAACCCGCGATGCAAACGCAAGCTCTCGTACGCACTGATTCAGATTGATATTTAAAAAAGTAGATTCTCTAAAAAAAAATCGAAATTCAAGAAGATGAAATTATAAGTATTCCATTGAATATGAATTTGGATCCAAATATTTGACTAGTTCACCATGAAACTTCTCACGTAAACTTTTGTGTAAAAATTTACACACAATTTTGGTTGCAAAATTAACCATGACTTGGGATATATTAGTTGGGCTGGATTAGACTGACTTCATTTATCTTTTGGGCTTACGCCCCATTGCCCATTTATGGTTCTGATATTTATTGGGCTCAGGATGTAAGTTGGGCCAGAAATATTGTTAAGTTGGGCTTCAAATATTAAATTCTAGATTTTATACATCTCTAAGAAAAATTTGCATGCCTTTAAAATTTGATAACACCTTTCAAAAGAAAAAAAAAAAAATGATAACATTTAACTTTTTATATATTTTCCCCTGAATACTAAAAAAATTTGACATAAAACGTGTTGGTAGAATTTGAACAAAATAAATATTTTTTGTTGGTCACTTTAAGTATAAGCTATTATACTTCTCATTCTTGATGGGTAGGCTTATATTACAATGCACAAAACTTCTCAATTTAATATAACTATCATATAGTTATAACATTTTGTAAGGGAGAGTGGAGATTACAAATATATCAGACATGACTGCACAAATTTGTGTTTTTCTAATAATCCAAATCGATCGTGTTGCTTATCTACAAAAATTACGTGACAAATAACATACTATAACATGATTCTATTTTGATGCCGATGAGGTCTAGTTAAAGTGGTTAGCTGAAACACCTCAAGACTGTTCTTAACAAGAGGTCTTGGATTCAATTCCGTTTGATTGCAATGTAATTCTCACAAAAACAAAAAAACATGATTCTATTTTGATCTATATTCTTTTTTTTTAACACATGTTAAAATTGTGAAGTTCAAGAATCTTTATAATACTTTGACCTACAAAATTTTGTAGAAATACAACCGTACTGGAAAACATTTTATGGCATTCATTCATTCAACGGTTTTGATGTTTTGATCAACTTGCGTTGTAGATGGGGTTTTAATTAAGTTTTATAAGTACTACTTTTCCATCATATCCTTTTTTTTCAAACCCCAACTATAATTCTTCTTTTATTAATATCCCTAAATCATTTTAAACCAAAAAAGATTCAATTTTTAGCTGCCCCGACACAGAATTTAGTTGCTGATTTGTGCGTGGTGGTTTTCATTCATGGCTTCCAGCGGAAACAAGAGCATCAACGCCAAACTGGTTTGTGTTTCTTCTTTTGCGAATCATTTTTCTTTTTGGTTTCACTTAATTTTTTTTAATCTAAGTTGCATCCTTTTCTTTATGCAATTTCCCATCTGGGTGTGATTTAATTCACCGGTATTGGTCATTGTGATTGTTATCGTGAGAAATTAGTGCTATTTATTGAATTCTTGATCAAGATCGTTCTTTATTGACATTAGATGAGCAAAAATTGTGCCAATTTTGTATTATTTGTTGTTGATATTAGCTCTTCACGTGTCAAATATATGTATGTATATCTAGATGTATATTGATCTTCGAATGTTCTGTTATAGGTTTTTTCAATTTGCGCCTTTAGTGTTTCTATCTATGATGCTGTTGTGATGTTTTGATAGAGTATTTGTCTCATATTTCTAATTGTAATTACGTACAGGAGAAAATCAGTCCAACTATGTAATTACCAAAATAAAATCACAAATCGCAATTTCGAAGATCCTGTGTTTGATGCGCTTTTAATTAAATAAATTGGATCAAGATATTTGGTCTGTTGATGTTTCTCTCTTATAGACCATGGAAACACAAATTTCCAACATTTGGGGTTCTTTTGTAATGATGTTTATTGGAATACATTGGATGGTGAATAGTAACTGTTCTTTTTCCTTCTTTTGTCATAGTGGTTTGCTTCATTCAGGATCTTCATTTCAATATTTGACCATAATACTACTCATTTTGTTGTTTATTTTGGCTTCTCAGTTGTAATTATTGCTAATTTGGATGAGATTTTTTGTTTTTTTTGGCTTCAGGTACTTCTTGGAGATGTAGGGGCTGGAAAATCTAGTTTAGTTTTGCGTTTCGTGAAAGGGCAATTTGTTGAGTTTCAGGTAAATATAAAGCTATTTTGTGTATTTTGATAGGCACACTAAATCAGAACCTCTTCCGAGTCTGATGATTGACTCGATCTGTTTCATGCTGTAGGAATCGACTATAGGTGCTGCATTTTTTTCACAAACAGTTGCTGTGAATGATGCAACTGTAAAGTTTGAAATATGGGACACGGCAGGTCAGGAGAGATACCATAGCTTAGCTCCAATGTATTACAGAGGAGCTGCTGCTGCAATTATTGTTTATGATGTAACAAATCAAGTAAGTGCTGACCGCTTAAGAATTGAGTTTTTTAATGCTGTGCTATGTAGACTGTAATGCTCTGAGTTTTGACTGAAGATTTGTTTTGAGGAAAGTCTTTGGGACAGAGATTTCGAATGATCCCAAATATATTGCTTTTTTTTTTTTTTTTTTTTTGAGGGACCAAATATATTGCTTTGAGAATAGTTCAAAATGAGAATGACGTATTTTAATCCATTGTACAACATACTTGTCAAAACAAGCTCATTGGATTCATTATTATTGATTTCAAATCTCCCCTTCGAATCCATCAATCTAAATGCAACCAATCTAATTTTTGTAGTTCCTTGAAAGCAAGTTAGTCCGTTATGAGCTGATCCAGCAGTTACTTTGAGTGAGTGTGGTACATTCTTAATTAGTTCTTCGTCGTTCAAAATTGACTTGAAAAGCAACGTGCCGCTAATCAATCTGTGATGTGGAGAGACTTTGGATGCCAAATCTACATGCAATAAAGAATAAAGTTTTGTTATGCACCGAATAAGTTGGTGCCATAGCATATGATTTCATAATTAGTGTTACTGTAGTTATGTTTTGAACTGCTCGAATGGTGATTTGAAAGATGCACTTGGTTATGATAGCCAGTTTCTTCATCTCATTATAAGATTTTTCATTCTGCAGGCATCCTTTGATCGGGCCAAAAAATGGGTTGAGGAGCTTAAAGCACAAGGTAAATACACATTTTAAGGCATAATTGGTTTTTACTATTTTCTATTTATATTTTGGTATGGAAGGCAAGCTAATATCATAAGTTCGTGACAGCAATTTTTGTGCCAGTCTACTCTTTGCAGTTCCTCTGTCAATATTTCCGTTTTAAAATAAATTCTGAAATTTAGTGCCTCCTTTCCAATTTAATGTTCTTCTTTGAAGTGAAACTGGATTGCACATGAGGCTAAGAACGACCGGGACATTTATATTGTTTTCGCACATAAGTAATAGGAGTCATTTGGATTACGTTGTTGCTTAATTTTTTTAAGAATTGGTGAGAAAAGTGCTGCTTAAGATGGAATATTTGTAACATTCTAGAGAAAAATCGCAAGAATAATATTTGGATTATGAGAAATAAAAAAGTTACTCATTTCATAAGCGTCATCTCTTCTCTTAACTCGTAAGGACACCTAAGCAGTGGACCTCCTCAAAGTAAAAGGGAGAGATATTGGGTTTAATCGACACTACCCCCCACAAGAAAAATTAAAAAATGACGAGAGCCTTATATTTCCATCTAATTGAGATTAAGAGCACTTCGAAGAGGAAAGGTGTCCAGTAGGCAAGAGTATATTTATTGCAACAAACTCTCAGAAGAATTAATATTTTATACTGGAGAGAATGTCATCTAGCTATCTGTTTGATTTTTCTTCGATGTGTTTTTACTGTTCTCACTGTATTATCAATTATTTGCATTTGTTCATTTTTTCACGTCCCGTTTCTTTGTGGCAATAGGCAACACAAATATGGTCACGGCCCTTGCTGGGAATAAATCAGATTTGTTGGATGCGAAAAAAGTGGCATCAGAGGTAAGCATCTCTCTTTCTCATCTTAATTACACGACATGTCCTCTCTCTCTCTCTCTATTGATGCTATCCCCTTTACATATATTTGTAGAGTGCTTCTAGATTTCTGTTCATGCTCTTAAGTTAATGCACAACTTCGACCACTTCTCTTCGTAGCAACTTTTTTCCACATTTTTCTTTGTTCTTTGGACATTTTGCTACTTGTTAGGAATGGTTTTGGTGTTAATGTACTTGTAATGAAACTCCTATAAACCATCATAATAGTTTTTAATCGGGAGTCGTTTAGCTGACAAACTGATTTAGTAGTGTATGTAACGCCCCGGGCCCACTGGGCTTGGCATTTTCCTCACTTTGCCAAAATGGTTAATCCAAGATTCTGTTGAGTCCATATTAAACTGCTTAAACATTTATTAGCCTCTCGATACAGGACATTATAACGTAGCATGATTGTTACCATTACCTTTTAGGGTGCGTTTACTTTGATGGTAAGGGAAAAAGAGGGAAAAGAAAATTTCTCCCTTTAAATCTCTCATTTCTTATCTTTCCTTTTCTATAGATTAGAATTTATCATTAATTATTCATTCTTTTCACTTCAAGGAAGTAAAATATTATCACACCAAATATCTCATGATAATATTTTCCCTCCTTGGAGTGAAAAGAAGGAATAAGAAAGGGTGAAATTCTAATCTATACCTATTATAAAAGAGCCTTGTTTACAAAATTTGATTTGTCTATTATACCTTATTTTAGTATTTTTATCATTAGTATCTATTATCATATGATTATTTTATGTTTGACATATATATTATTAAAATCTATCAATAATATGTGCATCACACGTATCATTCTATTAGTTTATAGAAAAGGAAGGATAAGAAATGAGAGATTTAAAGGGAGAAAATTTTCTTTTCCCTCCTTTTCCCCTACCATCAAAGTAAACGCACCCTTAGCATCATCTACGTCTTAAAGTGATTGTGATATTGTTGCAGGAAGCACAAACTTATGCCCAGGCGAATGGTCTTTTCTTCATGGAGACATCTGCAAAAATGGCAACTAATGTCAATGACCTATTTTATGAGATAGGTAAATAGTATTCTCTTGAAAATATCTCTATAACTTTTGGTGGTTGAAGTTGAACAATAGAAAGATATTTAATGATGCTATTTAAAAAAACAATAAAGCTATCCGGCCACTCATGTGGCCGGCCACACGAGTAAAAAGGAAAATTAATTGTAAAAATGGAAATAATCGCCTTTTCCCTTATGGTTTATGATTCCACAATTAGAATATATTTCCTTTTTCAGAACATATATTAGCATTTTTATCTCATGTCCAAATAGCACTACGAGCTTTTTTGTTTGCAATAAAAAAGAAGCATAAATTTTTGGATTTTAAATACTACATTTGATATATGTCGCCTTCTGTGTTGAAACTGTTGTACCTGCGTCTACAGCGAAGAGATTGCCTCGTTTGCAGCCGGCGCCAAACCCATCTGGCATGGTCCTCGTTGATCGAACAGCGGAGAGGCCAGCCAGCGCTTCATGTTGCTCTTAAGTGTTGAGAGGGACCCCACGTTACCAACACAAGTTACAAGCATGTCGTGTTATCGTGTTGTGTCATAAAATTGTTGGATTGCTATAGTGTGTATCATTCCGTTTATTCATTCATATTTGTACAGGAGTTCAACTGTTGAGACACCATTGGCATTTTTTTTTGTGTGTGTTTTTTGCTCTTTTTTTGCTACTTGTAGTTTTGCTCATAAGTTCGCTTTGGGTAGCTTGATTTAAAACGTGTTGACAAGACTCCTATTTTTTAGTGCAATTTTATGATGATGATGATGAAGAAGGATCGATTCAGTACTATTAATAAGTAAATTTTTGTTAATATTGAAAGTTTTTAGATACGTACGGTACCTTATCCAACTAGACCTCGATTCACTGTTTTTGCAGCCACTCAAAAAAGTGTATTACTTTATCTCCAAAAAAAAAGGTTCAATACTTAATTTTTGTCTTAAATATACTGATCGTATTTTTATTAAAAAAAATAATTAAATTTGGGACTTTTATTTTAGTTTGTGTTCGATTCTCTGTTTTTTGGATTGAATAATGTGCTTAAATGTATTGACAGAGCAATATCAACACCCTCAGTTGCATTTTTATTATCCAACTTAATTTGTACTGTGTTTAGTTTTTTATTTTGTTATACGTATATAAGTAGAAAGAAACATGAGTTTTATTTTTTTTATATTGGTAGAAGTCAAGATCATGAAATATGGGTTGAAACGATAATATTGAACATTAATGACATATTATCAAATTATAAATGAAACAAAATTAAAAATTTTGAGAATACTTATTCGAAACATTTAGGAGTAAAATATATATTTGAAAGGTCAAATACATAAAAAAAAATCCAAGTTATTTTCATTTACACTAAAATAATCTATAATAACAATATTATACTATTAAAATTTTACACGAATTTCACATCCATTAGTCTAGACATATGAAGCCATTAATATCTACTGACTTTGCTAACAAGTATTAGAGCAGTTAATCATTGTAAAGTGGAAAGGTGTGGCGATTTGTATTCAGCCAACAAGTATTATAACTAATATTTTTGTAGATTCAGAATCGCACTCTTTATCCCAATGAAGATATGATTTCTATTGAAATTATTTATCTATTTCTAAGATTTTCTTTTCCAAGCTCATGTCTTCTTGTTAATGATATATGATTGTTCAATATTCGGAATTTTTTTTTTGGTATTAGTATGATAATGCCAGTTGTTTATAAAATCCAATTGATATGATGTGTAAGTTATATTGGCTACAACATAAAAGCAACATTTACCTAGAAGGCTAGAACTATCATCGAGTAGTATGTAAGAAAATAAAAATAAAAATATATAGATTGGAAACATAGTGCAGCTGCAGGCAGTTAATATTTTGTTGAATCTGCAGTATCCATCAAATACTAGAATGTTGGCGTCATCTACCACATGAACTTATAAATAATTAAATACTATGTTAACATGTACGAACTAATTTAGGGCTTAAAAAATTATTGGAAGTACAAATTGATAATGGGCTTTAGAATAGATAATGTGCTAGCTTTTCCACTCATACTATACTGTTTTTTTTAGATGACATATTATAATGTTAATTATATTTGCTTTTCTAGAAATAGTATAGCATGTCTCATGTCTGAGATGTCAATCTACTTTGAGCAAGTAGACACGACAAAGATTTCAATATAAATTGAGGATATTGCATCATCATCTCCACTATGGGTGAGCAAATAAAACCGAAAACCGAAAATCAAATCGAACTAAACCGAAAAATAGAATTTGGTTCGATTTGTTTGGTTTGTTCGATTTTTATTTTAAAAAATTTGATTTATTTGATTCGGTTTGGTTTGATACTTTGACAATCAAACCAAATCGAAAATCAAATTTATATATTAATCTATATTATATATATAATTTTTAATTAAAATTTTAGTATTATACAATTTATACTAAAATACATTCTGCATCCTCGCGTTTGAACTCTGAATTCTGAAACCTATCTCGCTCTTCCCTCCCTCCCATTGATTTAGAATATTTAAAATTTTATTGTTTTATTACATTAGAATATATTCGTGTTGGTCTTGGATGGAATATTTATAACATATTTTTGTTTGGTTAATTCGATTTGTTTGGCTTGGTTTGGACCAAAATCAAACCGAATAACCAAATTTCACCCCTAATCTCCACATGCATCATCAATGTGGACTTAAAAGTTATTTTGGGGAAGTTCAAAATGTAAAGTTGTATGCACAAGCTCGATCTAGCTTCAAACGAACGATATCATACTAACCCGAAGTTGATATAGTCAGAGAATATTTCTTATTTATTTTTAATTTGCCATATACAAATGAATAATAATTGAATAATTCACGAGATTGATGATTTTGGAACCTCCAAGAACATGAGCTTTTGTGGGTCGAACTATTTAGAGAACACCAATAAATTGCATATATAATTAGCTTCAAATAGTACATGTAATAAACATATTCTTAGACATTGATATGCATCTTTCCCTATATTAAAAATTAGTGAGTATTGAAGCGATTGTACTGGTTAAGCTAAAAAATTAAAAAATAAGCTTACTTTCTATCTGCATTAACTGATTCATGACACGAAAGAAGTCACTGATTAGACGAAAAAGTTGGTCTTATTTTTAACATAAAGAAACATGCAACTACAAACAAATTAAGGAAAAGGGAAAAAGACAATTATGCTAGAACATTCGACTGCCTCACTATTAACAAGTACATGATGACTATATATATAATACTCTATTCGTCCCCCAAAAGTGTGGTTCAATTAATAAATAAAGCCCAAAAAACACACAAATTGAAAAAGGCATATGATCACATAGAAAATTCCTTGGAATCTCCTTAAAATAGTTCAAAATAAATGTTAATTAGCTTAAATCTAAGATCAATAATTCATGGTAGTTGCTCATTAAAAGTAGGGAAAATTGCATCTCAGTCCTATGATTATAGGATGGCTGCATTTTTAAATCCTTTTTAAACCAAGATTTTCAATTAAGTCCTTTATACTTCTTCCGTCCACGATATAAAGTTCCATTGTGTTCTGGACACGGAGATTAAGAAAGTTGTTGTAAGTGGAATAAAAATACAATTTGAAGGGTAGTGTTGAAGGTAAAATTTGTGGAATAAATATACAATTTGTAGGAATAAAAGTATAATAAAGTACAATTTGTAGGCGTCCATCAATGACAAAAATTGATAAATATAAGAGAGAATGAAGGATGTGATAGCATAAAAAATGGAGCATGACATTTTTTATGGACAAATATAAATGAATAAATATGACTCTATATTGTGAACGGTGAAAGTACGTATAACACGACAAAATAATACTCCAATATGCATAGGTGGGACCCAATTAATGGAACAATTGTCCATGTTTTTATAGACCCGAGAATAAATAACCAAGTGGTGGTAGCCCGGAAAATTCTTTTCAGGACAGACCTACACCTACACATATCAACCAAATTGGTCAAAAATCGATTTGATTTCTTTGATTGGCCTGGGAGTGAATATGGTTTGGTTAACCGATCATTTACCATATATATTAAAAATCGACCAGACGGTTTTTTATTGGTTTAGTTAACCGTTAAAATTTAGAAAATAAAACCAAAAATCGCTATAAAAATTAATCTAAAAATCGGAGCGGTTAACCAATTATTCAAGGGTTAACCATAAAGAAGAAAGTTTCAATTTTTTATAATCTATAGCATGAAAAAAAATTCATATCTTAAAATATAGATACAAAACATACAATTTAAAAAAGTATAAATCATAAATTGAACTCTCTCATACTTTCAAATCAAAATAGTAAAAGTAAATTAGTAAGTACAATAATTTTATAACATATAGTTATTAAAATTATAATTTTTCATGATTATCGGATCGGTTTAGTTAACTGTCGGTTTTAATATAAAAATAAAAATCTAATCGGGTATCCTCGATTTTTTAAAATCAGAAAAATAAACCGAAACCATTAGTTCGGTACTTCGATTAACCGTATTTTCGAGACTATACGGCTTGTCGATCGATTCGGTTTTTCGATTTTCTTTGCGCACCTCTATCTAATAGGCTCGAGCTGGGCTCGAGATGGGCCAGCCCCGCTCAATAGCCAGAAATTGTACAACTCTAATTTCGCAGGTCACATAATTACTATTCTTAAGAAAATAAAGGACTTATAAATACAAACCTTGATTTGAATTGGAGTAAAATTATACAACTACCCTAAATTATACCCCCTCCGTCCCACTGATAATGTCCCTATTTCCTTTCTCGTCCGTTTCACTGATAATGTCCCTTTTCAAAAAATAGAAACAATTAACTCTTCAAAAATAATATACCTCCCATTTTCTATCTTTTTACTCTTGTTCCTTAATAAAACCGTGCCTAAAAAGTAGAGGACATTATGAGTGGAACGGAAGGACGAGGACTTTCATTGCACATATACATTAAAAGTGGAAAGATGTAGTATGTGAGGTGTTATTACACATGCATTGCTCGTGGCGAGCACTTATGAGTTATAATGAAGTTCCACAAGGAGCCCTCTTAACTACAATATTTTAATTAACGTTTGATGCTCTTGTCTTTTATTCTCTAATGTTATAAAATACTAATTAATAATACTAGTATTTTATTACACATCATTAAACCATAAAATAAAAGCATGCGCAGCAGTATATGTTTTTTCAGTTCTAATTAATTAATGTATATAGTATCATGTTTATAACCCATTCAAGGAACGCCGCTTGTCTCCCTTTCTACATTAAGCAAAACCCTGCAGACAAAATCAGTTGGTCACTATCAATCATGAAATTTTCCTTTCAGAAAAGTATCCATGCATTCAAAAAAGAAATATTAAAAAAAGAAAGAAATATTATTTATACATTCACATAAACGTCTTTATCACCATCTTCTCCTCGCAACATCTGTTAGTTTCTAGCTAATCACAAGCTCTAATTCTTGGTCAATCATTTTATGTAAGTTCAAAACTACACATCCTATTCACTACAAGAAACACCGGATTTAACGACGGAATAGGTCCATGAAAAAAAAAATATATCCGCTAATATTGGGTTTGGTGGTCTTCGAATATTGGATATATTCGTTGATCATGTTGATAAAAGTATCCATTGATGTTGCACTACAAGAAATTAAACAACAAAATTTCAACAATTATTAAGTGTTGAAATATTGAAATTCAATCTTGGTAGGATTAGCAAATTAATGAATTGTTTTATTCAACCATTAACATGTCTATAAATAGAGGCATGTTTATTTGAGAGGTATCACATTTCACATCTTCACGACTAAAACTAATATTGAAGAACTCGAGATCATGTCATTTGGCATTATCACAACCCTCAACTTCTTTCTCTTTCTCATTGCAACATTAATCTTTGCAAAATCCCATGCGAGAGAAATACCTAACCCTAAATCTCTAGTCTTGGGCTTAACCTATTCTGGAACAACAATTTCTACACCAAAATCCACCACAAAAGTATCCATAAAACCATCTGCAGGAATGGTTGATATGAGCGAGCCACTTAAAGAAGTTCGAGATGGATACATCATATCCCTGAATTTAGGCACACCCCCACAAATTATTCAAGTGTATCTAGATACGGGGAGCGACCTCACTTGGGTGCCTTGTGGCAATCTTTCCTTCGAGTGCATAGATTGTGATGACTATAGAAACAATAAGTTAAGCGCGAGTTTCTCCCCTTCTCACTCCTCCTCCTCCTCTAGAGACTCATGTTCCACCTCTTTTTGTACGGATATCCATAGCTCCGACAACCCATTTGACCCTTGTATAATGTCTGGGTGCTCATTGAGCACCCTAGTCCGGTCCACGTGTACTAGGCCATGCCCTTCATTTGCCTACACCTATGGTGATGGTATCGTGGCCGGAACTCTCACTAGAGACATTCTTAGGGTTCACGTAAGTAACCCTAATTCAACACGAGAAATTGAAGGATTCTGCTTCGGTTGCATTGGCGCAACATATAGAGAGCCTATAGGAATTGCAGGGTTTGGAAAAGGCCCTCTCTCACTCCCATCACAATTAGGGTTTCTCCAAAAGGGTTTTTCTCATTGCTTCTTGCCTTTCAAATATGCAAACAACCCTAATATCTCTAGCCCTTTAATTGTAGGAGACCTAGCAATTACCTCAAAAGACTACTTACAATTCACTCCAATGTTGAAAAGTCCAATGTACCCCAATTTTTACTACATTGGACTAGAAGCTATAACCGTCGGAAACGTCAGTCAGACTCGAGTACCCTTAAACCTAAGGGAGTTCGACTCCGGTGGCAATGGGGGTATGATCATAGACTCAGGAACAACTTACACACACTTGCCTGAGCCATTCTACTCACAACTTCTACAAGTGCTCGAGGCGGTCATTAGCTACCCTCGAGCTACTCAGATAGAGGAGCGATCCGGGTTCAATCTCTGCTACCGCGTCCCATGCCCGCTCAACAATATTCTTGACGATGATCTACCTCCCATAACTTTCCATTTCCTGAACAATGCAAATCTCACTCTTCCACAGGGGAACTCGTTCTACGCGATGGGTGCTCCGAATAACTCGACCGTGGTGAAGTGCTTGCTCTTCCAAAGCATGGATGAGATTGAGCATTATGGGCCTGCCGGAGTTTTTGGAAGCTTCCAACAGCAGAATGTGGAAGTTGTTTATGATTTGGACAAGGAGAGAATTGGATTTCAGGCTGCTGACTGTGCAATGACTGCAGTTTCTCGTTAGTTAGTACGTTGGTTCCTCGTATCTCCAGCTTGGATTAGCTTTTGTCAGTTAGGATTTTAATTACGTACCTTTTTCTAAGTTTTTTGATAATCTTTCTGCAGTAATATTCCTTGTACTTTTGCAATATTAATTAAGGTTGATGTTTTGTGAAAGATTCTGCAATCTTTTTTATATGTTGGCTGCAATTGTGTGAATTTGTTTCATTCGACCCTAGCTGGAATTGATGAGTTAAGAGATTACAGTTCTAATCGTCAATTTTCTACTGAAATTAATTTAGCTCCGACAATAAGTATATAAGGATTCGAGATTTGACACATTTGACTTCAAGAATACCCACTCTTTCACTAAGCCATTTTCAAGAGGAGTATGAGATTTTTTATTTATTACATATTTACATTATAACGTTGTCGAAGCAAGATAATTACATATTTACAAAATAATTATTTCCCCATTTTCTTTTATTTCTTCTCCATTTGTTTAGTATAGATTTACTTTGTACTCCAATCAATTTACAAAATAAATTATTTTTATATAATTAAATTACTTTAATTATTATGTTAAATATTTAATTCTTGTGAAATATAGGATTTAGGGGTTTGGTTAATCAATTGATTTAACCTCGAGGAAGTTTAATGTAATTTTCACAAATATACAAATTCATTTGAAAATTTGGATTCTTGAAATCGGACTAAAATGATTGGGCTGATCTTAGAAGAGTCCAGTCACAAAACTGGGCCTCTAGTTGAAATGTTAAGTTACTAAAATTGATATCCCAAAAATTCTAGGGTTTTAGCTTCTAACTGCAGAACCATAAATCAAAATCGAATCTTGGATAATTGAAAAAAATAAAAATAAAATCGAATCCTGGAGAAGTGAGGTGAATTTTAGTCAATGTCGCCCGAGTAGAAATTCCATTTCAAGAAACCCTTTTACTGTAAGTAGCTGAAGTTTCGTTCTTGTGTTCAGTTTTTCCTTTGAGCAAAAACTCATGATTTCGCGTGTTTGTTTTTCTGGATTCTTGCCTTTTTCGTGAGAATCACATTTCGAATTTATCTCGTATTTATAGGATTTTTTCTGTATGGTTTCGGAATTACCTATGTTGCTTCGAAAATTAAGAATATCTGTATGCTCGAATATGACGGCCGGGCTCAATAATCTCGTATTATCCTCTGTTGTTAGCGATAAAAATTTCACCTTTTTGCATAGCCCTTCATTTCAGACATTTTCAAGAATTCAGTTCTTGCACAGTTCAAATCCAACCTTAAACAATCCGAAGCAATCTGTATGTAAATCCGTAGCTCAGTCTCCTATTACCCTATCCACGGATGGGATTCCACGTCTTGTGAAAGCTGATGCACAGGCTGCATTGTTTGATTACCTGCATTATACTAGGGGATTGAGTTTTCTTGATGCTGAGCATATCAGCAAGAATTCCCCTCGATTTCTCGAGGGCATGGCGGCCAAGGTTGAATCGGAGAAGGATGTGGTTCGAGCATTGGCTAGATTCTTTAGGTATAACCCCATTAATGAGTTTGAGCCGTTCTTCGAGAGTATGGGCTTGAGCCAGAGAGAATTTGCGCCTCTTCTCCCGCGAGGATTGATATTTCTTAGTGATGATCACCTCTTGCTTGATAACTACCATACCCTTAGTGATTATGGTCTGCCTAGGAGTGAGATAGGGAGGTTGTATAAGGAATCAAATGAGATATTTAGATACGAATCCGGTGTGTTGGGTATGAAATTGAGGGCTTACGAGCAGTTGGGATTAAGTAGATCGACTGTGATAAAGCTTGTGAGCTGCAGTCCTCAGCTCTTGGTTGGTGAAGTTAGCAATGTGTTTCTTGGTGTTCTTGAGAGAATGAAAGAACTAGGGTTCGACAGAAACTGGATTGGAGGGCATTTGTCTAGTAAAAACACGTATAATTGGAATAGGATACTAGATACATTGTGTATTCTTTCTGAACTAGGCTTTAGTGATGCAGAGATGGGGACATTGTTTAGGGAAGATGCTGCACTATTACTTGCAGGATGTGGTAAACAAGTTTATGTAGTAGTCGGTTCGTTGCTTAAGTTAGGTCTTAAGATGGAGGGGGTTCTTGCTTTAGTATTGAAACACAGAAAGATCCTGTCACCTAAGTGCGTCAAGAACTTCTCAAAAGCACTACACTTTCTCTTTGAGGTGGGAACAAAACCAGAAAATATCGTGCAGATTCTGTCCAGCCACACAGAGCTCTTGGCTTCACACTCTCTAAAAGGACTAAAGACCGTGTTAAAGGATTTCAACGGTGATAGGTACAGTTTATGTCAGGCTCTAGAGAAGGATCCGTCAGCATTCTTCAACTTGGCTATCAAGACGAGCAAATGTGATTCTGAGTTTGTAGCTGCAAGGAATCCAAACAATATTGTGGAGAAAACAGATTTCTTGCTAAGACTTGGTTATATTGAGAACTCAGAGGAGATGGTGAAAGCTTTCAAACGCTTCCGGGGCAGAGGTGATCAACTGCAGGAGAGATTCGACTGTCTTGTAGATGCTGGTTTGGACTTCAACATAGTGTCGAGCATGGTGAAACAAGCTCCATCGGTTCTGAATCAGACGAAAAACATTCTTGAGAAAAAGATCGATTGCTTGAAGAATTATCTTGGATATCCGGTGCAATCGATTGCTGGCTTTCCATCGTATCTGTGTTATGATATGGAAAGGATTAGTGTAAGATTTTCAATGTATGCATGGCTTAGGGAGAAAGGGTGTGTGAAGCCTATGTTATCAGTGAGCACACTTCTTGCTTGCTCCGATGCTCGATTTGTTAAATATTATGTAGATATACATCCTAAAGGTCCAGCAATGTGGGAAAATTTGAAGAATTCATTGGTAACTGGCTGAGATTAGTTATGTAATAATACAACTATTCATTCTTGTATGTTGTTCAAGTGTTCCTTTTCTTCATTCTAGCTCTATGTACATCTAATCATGTGTGTTGTGTGTGCGTGTGTGTTTCAGGAAGATGGGCATTGATTAAAGGAGACTCTCAATTTTTGTCCCAAATTTGAGTGTTTTTTCAATGATGTCTCCATGTGAATGAATTATAAATTGATACTAAATCTTTCATAATTATGTTATGATGTGATATTTAAGGAACTTGAAATCTCACGAGACATGGTAGATACATGCTTAAATGCATAATTTGATATTTTCTACTTCGGTTCGAAACGACGGCGCGGCAAATGAAATTTCAGGTGCTAGAAATACTCATATTTGGATATAATTTTCATATTTGATATACTTGTGAAAATGTTGAAAAAAAGGTATGATATCAATTTATTGGAAACATGCTTAAGACCAAGATTATCGGCGCCCTTGCTTTGATATGGTTGCTGCCACATCAGTAATTAAATAAAAAAAAGGAAAATGATCATTAGCAATGCCACCGTTATTTCACAAACAACTAATGGGATGGAGACACTTATCTCCATTTCATTGGTTTATAAATTTTTTTTTTGGATATTAAGATAAAATCATCATATCTTTTAAATATTATTTTAAAAATAAATAAAAATTATACCAAAATTTGTATTTTTTCATACTCTATAAATAGAGACCAAATTTACTATACTTTTACACACAAAAAAAATTTCTCTTCTTTTCTCTACATATAACCTTCATTTTATCACACCCTCTATTTTCTTTATCATCCATTTTCGTTTATCATGGATGATGACAGCTATTCTTTCTACAATTCTCAGAATTTTAGTTCATCCCAAAATTTCAATCCCTCCCAAGGATATTATCCCCATTTTGAGAATTTTCCAAATTCCAACGAATATCGGAGCTCATTTCAAAACATCTCCCAAAGCTCATTTGAAAATTTTGTATTTGAATTGAAGCAATTTATTATTTTGGTTTGTTTATTTTGTAATTTGTCATGTTATGTTTTATTTATAATTTTACATTAATTGCAGATTATTTTAATTATTTTTATTACAAATAATTATATTAGTATTAAAAATAATGCAAAATAAAAATTTATAATGTTGTGGTTTGGGTGGTTGGGGTCATTGATAAACTAGAGAAAAGTAAAAATGATTGGGTTGAAAAAATATTGAAGATGTGGAAGAGAGAGAAATTAATTAAATATTAAAAAAAAGTGGCTGGTTGGATAGTCTGTCTGGTGGCTGATAAACATGGTCTAAAGGTTTCACCTAGGGGTGAGCAAAACAAACCGAAAAACCGAACCGACCGATAAATCGTACCGAAACCGTCCCGAAAATATGGTTAACCGAACCGACGGTTCGGTTTATTTTTCTAATTTTAAAAAACCGAGGGTAACGATTAGGTTTTTATTTTTATATATAAAAACCGACGGTTAACCGATCCGAACCGAACCGAAACTCATTTCAAATTATAATTTTACTAATTATATGTTATAAAATTATTATACCAACTAATTATATGTTATAAATTATAATATATTTTTTTTTTGGTAAATAAAAGTTTTATTTCACCAAATGAGCCATGCAAAGCAACAACTTACAATCACAACAACGCAAACAACCAATTCAAACAAGAGCTAACTAGGAAGTGATCTAGCTAGTTTTGGATCTTTAGCACAACTTACTGCAATTTGCAGTATGCATTTCCTACTCACTGCTTCCATATCTTGTTTCTGATTTTTGCACTTCCTGCAATTCCTCTCTTGCCAAACATGATACACCAAGATTGAAACCGCAGCTCTATATAATTTTTGTTTTCCTGTTTTTGACTTACACTTGGATATCAGAAAACTCTTTTCAAGATTCCACTCTTGAGCATCCCTTTTGAAACTACACCATCCAATCACCTCCTTCCAAATAACAGCAGCATAATCACACTTGAAAAAAAGATGGTTGATTGTCTCATCTGTTTTTCCACACAAACAACACAAAGGATCAACATGTATTCCAATTTTCATCAGGTTTTCACAAGTAACAAGTTTCCCCAACATGGCTAACCAGATTATAAACACATTCTTGGGGGGGGGGGGGAGGGGGCTAAGTTGTTACTAATGAGTTTCTTCCAACCAATCATGGGCACATTCCCCCTCATTTCCAGATATAGCTTCCTGATAGAGAATTTCTGAGTCAAAAGGGATGCCATACCTGTGGTTGTAGCCTCCAGATATGCTCTAGCTTCTATGATTTTCCTAATCATCCAAGAAGCTTGTGCAGGTGGAGTCATTGTGAGTATGTTTTGGTTCTTGATATAACAGCCATGAACCCACCTCACCCACACCTTATCTTTCTTATTGGCAAGATTCCACAACAGCTTACAAATAGCAGCACGATTTCATATCTGAAGATTTATCACATTCTACCCTCCAGCAGTCATGGGCAGACACACTTGGTCCCAAGCAACAAGTGCTCTTTTTGAGGTTCCAGCTTTTCCAGTCCACAAAAAAGTTTTACAAGCAGCTTGGATCACTTTAATAACCTTTTGTGGTAAGAGAAACACCTGGCACCAATACGTTTGAATACTAAACAAGACAGATTTTATAAGCTGTAATCTCCCAGCATATGATAAGAGCTTAGAGGACCAACAATCAATTCTGGCCAAAATCTTCTTGATTAGGGGCTGGCATTGAATAATAGATAGCTTTTTGGATGATAAGGGTACTCCCAAGTACTTAAAAGGAAGCTCACCCCTGGACATGCCAAACTCTTGCAACATCACCTCCTGAACGCCCTCAGGAACCCTACCAAAATATATATTGCTCTTGCTTTGATTAGCTTTCAGCCCTGACACCTCAGAGAATTTCTGAAAAGCTTCCATAAGCTTCCTTAGAGACACAATATCACCTTTACAAAACATCAAAAGATCATCTGCAAAGCAAACATGGATCAAACCAAGTTTCTTGCATTTGGGATGAAATTTAAATTGTTTGCATGTATGAAGCTCCAGCAAACATCTATTGAGATATTCCATACTAAAAACAAACAGATAAGGAGAAATAGGATCTCCTTGTCTAAGGCCACGCTTTGCTTCGAAGGGTTCGGTTAAAACACCATTTACGTTGACTGTATAAGAAACAGTAGTTACACATGCAAGAATCCAGCTAACAAATTGAAAGGGGAATCCAAGCTCCAGCAATAGATGCTTAATAAAAGGCCATTCAACAGAGTCATAGGCCTTTTGAATATCAATTTTAACAATGCATCTTGGAGAGATGTGTTTTCTACTATATCCTTTGATTACCTCATGACTCAGCAAGATATTATAAAAAATAATCCTCCCCTTTATGAAAGCAGATTGACTTTCACCAATGACATCATCCAAAACTTCTTGTAGTCTGTTAGCAAGAATTTTGGAAATGATTTTATATAATATGCTGCAGCAGGCAATAGGCCTATACTCTTTTATAGTACTTGCAGTAGGAGTTTTGGGTATGAGAGTAAGCAGAGCCATGTTCACAGCTCTTGGCAAAAACCCAGTACCAAAGAAGTTTTTCACAGCCAAAGTTATCTCAGCTCCTATAATTTCCCATGCTTGTTTGAAAAAATGAACATTGAATCCATCAATTCCAGGAGCCTTCTGGGAATTCATTCCAAACAAAGCTTCCTTCACTTCCATATCCGTCACCTCTCTGCACAACTTCTGTTGTTTAGCAATATCAACCAGAGGCCCTCTAGCAATTATATTTTTATCAACCATTGGAAGTGTCGTTGCAGCACTTCCCATGAGATTCAAATAAAAGTTTCGAACTTCCTCCTTTATCAGACTTTGGGTGTTACAGATTGTTCCATCGGCTTTAGTTAAGACTTTGATAGCATTTCCATTTTGCCTAGCCTTGACATAGGCATGGAAAAATCTTGTATTAGAATCCCCAAGTTTTATCCAATCTACTCGAGCCTTTTGTTGCCAAATTCTTCTTCAATGTTACTCCACTTTTCCAGCTCTTCCATCATCTTTTTTCTGCAGATATCAGTTTCTCATTGAACTTATCCTGACAAATTTTTTGTTGAATATCTTCAACAACAACTCTCAAAGTTGCTACCTTATCTGCAGTACCCTGGAAATACTTGGTATTTAGTTGTTTCAATGGTTGTTTCAGCTTCTTGCATTTATACCAGATATTCAAAAGGGGGTTTGTGTGGCATTGCACCCCCCCAGTGCTCAGTGAGTATGGTCTTAAAATCTGGATGCTCTGTGAAAACATTCATAAATCTGAAAGGTGCTGTCCTGAGGATGGTTTCATGTTCAAAGTTTATTTGCTGAGGACAATGATCTGAAACTCCTCTTTCTAGAATTTCAACCATAATAGTACTGAATTCATTGAACCACTGAATGTTGGCTACACACCTATCAATCAGAGAGTAGATTCTGTTATCTCCACTTTGGTTGTTACACCATGTGAATGCACTGCCAACCATTCTCAAAGGTGTGAGTTCATTCTCTTGTAAACACTCAGAGAAATCCTTTACTTCAGCATCAGAGACTGGATTTCCATGTAGACTGTCATCCTTGTTTAGAACACTATTAAAATCTCCACCAATCAATAGAGGGCAAGCTGAATTCTGAGCAACATGATTTATAAATCTCCATAACTTTTTTCTTTCCTCAGCAGTATTAAACGCATAAACAGCTACAAAGTTTTGTTTCTTACCAGAACAAAGATCAAGTATATCACACCAAATTCCTTGTGCATGAATTTCAATCACATTAACTGCCACTTTCCTTGTATTCTAACCAATCCAAATCCTTCCATTTTCAGCCTTGGAATAGTTATTTACAAACTCCCAACTCTTACAAAGCTTCCCTGATAGTCTTTGAAATTTCTCCTTCTTCACTCTTGTTTCTAACAAAGCAATAATATCAAATTTATTCTTTAGCAAAAAGAGTATTAACTAACTTAATTTTACTACTTTGACTTGAAAACAAGAGTGTTCATTTTATTATTTATACTATATTTCGAATCCACATTTTAAGATATGAATTTTTGTTTTTCATGCTATGAATTATAAAAAATTGAAAGTTTTATTTCTACATGGTTAACCGTTGAATAACGGTTTACCGAACCAATTTTTAGGTTAACCGTTATAGTGATTTTTGGTTTTTATTTTCTACATTTTAGCGGTTAACCGAACCGATTAAAAATAGTATGGTCGGTTTTTTTTGTGGCAAACGGTCGGTTAACCGAACCGTGCTCACCCCTAGTTTCACCTACAACCTACTACTATCTGAAGTGAAATTCGCAGCCCAATAAACTTTGGGCTTGTGTATAGGACCTATTAATGCCAACAAAATTCGATAAAAAAAAAAAATCGGCCAAATAATTTTAGGAGTTTTATGTTTTTATATCTTATTTTTTCAGTTATGATTTACAGATATTAATGTATCCTTTTCTTATTCGAGTATATGGTTTGTAGGATTAATTTTAGCTATTTTTAAAATCGAACCGAGTAAATTGTAGTATTAACTTTTTCCTTTTATTTTCTTTTATTTATTTATTATTATTATTATTTTTTTGCAAATCGACTGAATTGAATTATCCTTGATACAATTTTTAATAAATTCGATTAGCCTAATTTTTAAGTAAATAAAGTTTCTCAGATAAGAGAAAATAAAGTTTCTAATAACAATATAATCGATTAATCCTATTAATTTGATTTGTTTGTAACATTTTTTTTTAGTTTATGTTTGGAACATTTTAATATCTTATTAATGGTATACATTTGATCAATATTCTATAACAAAAACTCAAAACCAAAATCTTATACCATACCGAAATTGTGATGGCGCGTAATGAAGCAGTGGCAAGAGCGCATGAGATAAAGTGCATGAATTCAGTTAAACCGTTTTTTTTCTTTTTTTTTTCCTTTTAAATTTCCGATCAGATAAGAAAAGAGAGGAGACGCAAAAAAACAACTCACATTTTGTGTAAAGTTTCAATCCAAACCTTTTTAATGCATATGTCTCATAACATGCCATATATTCAAACTTAATTAGAAGTTAGATGAGTCTGAATCAAATATAGTTACTTTACTAACAATTGAGCTTAAGTTCAACGATACTTATCAACCAATTCGATCGACTGTATTTATATTCAATGATACACAATCAACTTTATCGCCTCGAAGACTTGATTGGGCTCATAGGTATTACTTTAGGTTGAACTTGAATTGGTGAGATCTTTGGATTCGAGCTAAAATAATTGAGGAATGAGGACCTATCAAAATACCATATCTAAGAGAAGCCATATGTACTGGTAAACCTCGCTCACATGCAATGGTCTACATACCACACACAAACAGTAAATTGTACAAGAAAAACCTAATGCGAGATACTCGACTTAAAAGATATTGGCTAAATTCGAACTCGAGATATTCTATCACAAACGCACATGTTCCACCTTTAGATCATCCCAAGGAAATGAGTATGACTTTTTCTTCTTTCTCTTTAGATGATAAAAAGAAGGAATTCGACCAAACATAACTTGTTAATGTTTAATTTGCATAGTCTCTGATCAAGATTTGAACCATAAGAATATAAATGATCAGTGGAAAATTTAATTAGTTATTTTCAAGTATATAATTCTTTATTTTCCTCGGTCATAATAATTACCTAAAATTCAATCTTGCAATACAAGGAGTAGTAGCCCTTTTCTTTTCACACGTATTAAGAAAACACATTCAATATACTTAGACAAATTTCAACTAAAAAAATAATGAATTTTTTTCTAATATACCTTTTTTTAATCATTCAAAAAAAAAAGATGTACTCCCTCCGTCTAATAGCAAGGTCTTGCTTTCATTTTTTGTCTGTCCCAATAGCAAGGTCTCATTCCAAAAATAGAAAAAATTAACTCTTCAAAAGCTGTAGGACCTATAACTTTTTCTGCACTTTTTTTCCTTTTACTTTTATTTTTTAATAACTATGCCCAAAACAAGTGAGACATTGCTATTGAGACGGGGAATAATATTGTTAATTTCAATCAGAATGTCTGAACACGCCACGTTGAATACTTAATTATTTTGTACATGTAATAATGTTAGTTGATGTAACATGGCAATTGGCAATTGGCATTGTGCATTTGTTCTAATTCCTTCCAACTTCTACCTCGTTCCAATAAATTATCCAAATTACATCTAAAAGTGGTCCCTTGTCTCGCCACTAAAATAATTATAAAATATTAAATTCGAAATAAAGCAGTGTCAGAATTTAGAAAAAGAAGTTGATATTCCATACGAGTTCAACTATAATAATGTAATGTGTATAACAGAATAAAAGCAGAAGCTCTAATTTACAAGTCAAAAGATAAAGATAAGAGAGGCAAAAATTAGTAGGGAAATGGTCCCAACCCACTGTACTGGTGTGACATTAATTAGTTAATTTAGATTGTAATTTAGAAAATAAAATTGAAAAAGACTTGGTAAGAGACAGCTGTATGCCCCACTATTGTTTGTGTCGAAATAAATAAATAGTTTGGACAAAATATTCCCTCGTCAACAACCCTTTCTTTACTCTGCCATCTCCTCAGATCCATCTCTGACATTGTTTTTTTCAATTCCATTTTTGTCATCTTCTATGTAGCTTCTTCCCCTGCCCCCCTCGTACCCCCTCTCTCTCTCTAATAATTTGTACTCCCTCCGGCCACGATAAATTTGTCACAATTTCCTTTTTGGTCCGTCCACAAAAAATTTGTCATTTGCCACATTTATTTATGGTAATAGACCCCACACACCTTACTTACTTTTCCACTCACAACACAATTTAAAATTATATAAAAGTGGGACCTTTATTCCACTCACAATACAATCAACCAACAAATTATTAAAACCTGTGCCATCCACAATGTGGCAAATTTATTGTAGACGGAGGGAGTATGTGTTACACCCTGTAAATAGGTGCTACATGGCCTTTGATGATAGTATATACTTCATCCATCCGTCCATTATAAATGACACGTTATTTTTGGACATGTAAATTAAAAAAAATGTAAAAGATAAAAAATTAACGAGATAATTTTTGTCATTTATAGAAGGGTTAATTTGGTATAAAACCATAAAAAATTACCAAATTCTGGTTTTTTCCACAAACTTTTAATTTTGTTTCTAAAACCATGAACTTTCAATATTTCCGGAATTTCCCTCGAAATCGGATTCCGACCAAATCGAAATGATGTGGCGCCGAAAATTGCTGACGTGTACTTTTTATTAAAGAGTTCATTTGGTATAAATCCATAAAGAATTCCAAAGTTCCGGTTTTTCCCATGAACTTTTTAATTTTGTTTCTAAATCCATAAACTTTCGATTTTTTCAAATTTTTTAAAATAAATAGATTTTGTCATGTTAATTCTAAACATAATTGTATTGATTTAGTCATGTTAATTTGTATCTTATACACGTATAATAACTATATGAATGAATATCGTTGATTTGCTTCTTTTTATCGTCCTAAGATACAATTATTCATTTATTCAAAGAACATATTCATACAAATAAGGACGATATTTATGCATACAATTATTGTACGCGTATACGATACAAATTAATATGACTAAATCAATACACGTTTGTTTAGTAATTAACATGCATAATCTATTTATTTTAAAAATTTTGAAATAACCGAAAGTTTATGGATTTAGAAACAAAATTAAAAAGTTCATGGGAAAAACCAGAATTTTTGAATTCTTTATGGATTTATACCAAATTAACTCTTTAATAAAAAGTACACGTCAGCAATTTTCGGTGCCACATCATTTCGATTTGGCCGGAATCTGATTTTGGGGGAAATTCCGGAAAAATTAAAAGTTTATGGTTTTAGAAACAAAATTAAAAGTATATGAGAAAAACCGAAATTTGTGAATTCTTTATGGTTTTATACCAAATTAATCCTTTATAATAGAATGGCTCGAAAATGAATACAAGTTATTATAATGGGACGGATGAGTATCTAGTAATTTTCAATCCAAACGAATTTATTTTTAAATATAGAGTGTTTCACTAATATTATAAAGAGAGAGAAACAAAATTTCTATAAAAATTTTCACAAATTTTTTAACATATTAGAATAAATTATTTTTCAAAATTATAGCGTCAACCAAACACCCACTTTTGAATCGTGCTTAATGTTGACTATATAACTTTCATAATTGAGTTTGTTGAAGTATTAAATTTCTCAATTATAAAAAGAAATAAACATCGATTTGGGCCGACTAATTATTATGTTTAATGCTGAAAATCCTTTTGTTTGAAGTTTCGCGAAGGAAAATTTTGCAATTATCATTATTCAAGAACTATTTATTTTTTGCCATTTCCATGAGTTGTCGTGATTGGGATGTGTGCTTGTGCTTTCCTACTTGCAGAATCTCACCTTTCCTGGATTCCGACTCCCCCTTCTCTCTCTCTCTCTCTGCATGATCATACCATCTGGGGAAGGTTTCTTTTTAATTTTGCAGAGCTTTATTATCACATCCCCCGGAAAATAATTTTGGATTCTTGCGCTTTGCATCGGAATCACTGTAAAAAAGGTAAGATTATTGAATTGCATTTTCCGAATTTTGCCCACCCCATGTACTGTATCACACACACACACACACATTTCGGAATTGCGTATGTGGTATTTGAATTTTCTTCGTCGATAATAGGATCGGGTTTGGGTTTTGTAGATTTCTGGATTTATGCTGAAGTGGGCAAGAAAAACATTCTTTTTTTTTTATTTTTAAAATAAAAGTTTGAACTTTCTGACAAAATCTTTCTTTGGGTTTAAGCAACTTGTCGATCAAGCTGTTTTCTGAATCTCCTAAATGGGAATCTAGTTTTTTGTTTTTTGTCTCGTAAATCTCATATTAGATAATGTTGTTTTTCTTGATTTCATCGAAATCAATCTGTAATTTATGTGCCTTCTTCTGCTCTGTTACAGGAAACAAATGTTGAATTTCAGTTCTGTGGATTTCCATTGATTGAAGTGGATGAATTTGAATGGATGTGGGTTGCTAGGGGATTGAACTATTGGATTGATTTTATTACAAAATTATTTAGATTGAATTGAATGGAATTCCTTTGTTTTAAGCATTTGAAATTCTTTGGATTGCATATGAGTTCTCTGGCATACAAATGTGTTGCCTTTCTTGTTTTTGCTTTGGTGTTTAGAGCATTATGGCTGCCTAGGTTCTCGAGTTTTCGCGGAATTGAGCAGAGAAATATACTTCCTTTCAAAAGTATTTTGAGTTTGAATCCGGAGCTTGAGGATGGAAAATCCAAGTTCTTGGAAGTTCCACAGATCGTATGGGGTTTGAATAATCAGAAAATCGCGTTTGCTAGAGCTTGTTTAACTGCTAGAATGCTGAATAGAACACTTTTGATGCCTAGTTTAAGTGCTTCCTTGTTCTACAAAGAGGTTGATCAGCTGAAGCCTATTTCATTTGATAAAGTCTTCCAATTCGAAGAATTCAATTCTCGTTGTAAAGGGTTTGTCCAATTGGGCCATTACTCAGAAGTTTTGAACACAACGGATGTGTTTGAGCTTCAAAAGGGAAGTGGAAGGAGATGGACGGGTGAAAAAGATTTAGAGCAGTTGAGAGAGTCGAGCAAGCCTCCCTACGATGAGTATGAAACCATCCGAATAGTAGGCAAGAATCCCTTTTTGTGGCATGATCACTGGCCAACTAAAGACTATGCAAAGATTTTTGAATGCTTAGTTTTGGTTGAAGAAATATCGAGAGAAGCTGATGAGGTTATCTCCAAGATTAGAGAAATTGGATTGGAGGAACGGGGTAGAGTTAATCTGTTGCAAAATAATAGCAATACAATATTACAGACCACACCTTATGTAGCTGTCCACATGAGAATCGAAAAGGACTGGATGATACACTGCAAGAAACTCGAGCAGAGATTGAATGTGAGTGAAATTTGTAGCAGCAAGGAGCAAATTATGCAAAGAGTAGGAAACATTATTGGATTGGAAACTCCTATTGTTATATACCTTGCTGTTGCTGATGATCTTCTTGAAGATAACTCTATACTTGAAGGGTGGGGGGAAGGTTTGCTTCCCTACGAGAAGAAAAGATTGGGCGTTTTTGATACGTACAACAAGCACCCTTATCTGATTCAATCAGCTATAGACTATGAAGTTTGCTTGAGATCTAATGTGTTTGTTGGGAACACCTTCTCGACTTTCTCTAGCCTCATTGTTCTTGAGAGAACTCAATCGATGATCAGCAAGGGTCTTACAGAAGTGTGTGGATTAGATGTTAGATGGCCTTCCTATGCCTACAATCTAGAAGGTGAATCAAATGTACCACGTCCGTGGGCAGCCAATATGTCGGATGTGAGCCTCCAAGCCATTAGTTATGGTTCGAATCATGTTTCTTGTCGTTGATTCTTAAGTTTTGTTTCCATGCTTCAAGTGGAACGTGCTTTTGATGAATCGGGTTAGCCTGTTTTGTTGATGGCATCAGGTACACAAATTTGGTCTTGTATATGTTGAGTATTAGGCAATCTTTTATATATTTGTTCATTCTTATACCCCTTTGAAATGTATTAGGTCGTGTGAATGATATGGAATACACAGTTTTTGAACTTCCCTATTAGTCACTTACATTTGAGATTGCACATTTATTGAATTTGCCCAAAATATTGTTATTTTGTAAATTTTTGGTTGTATTGTTAATGTCGTAATAAGATGCCAGCTAAAGTTGGTTGGAAAGTAGTGTAGAAAATGCTCTGTTTCTTGTGTTTTCAACTGCCCTTTTCACTCTTTTGAAGACGAGTAGTTGAATATGCACATTATGAGGAAGGTGGTATCATTTATTCCCCCTTTTGGGTCGATAGTGTTTTATTGTGCATACATATTGATGTCATGGGATCCTCTATTGTGTGTCGTATTCAGATTTCGTGTATGTGTTTTCTTGATAAACCGATAGTGGTTGTTCATATCATAATGTATGTATGACGTGCATTGATGATAGTTTCATTTATCTTAGCTCCCTTTTAGCATTGTCCTCGTTGAAGTTACAGTTTTACATAAGGTGAGTTTAAATTTCTCAAGACCTTGAATTCGGTGTTCAAGCTTAGTTCTGATTGGGGTGTAATCGAACTAAAACGAGTAATTTGAAGTTTAAGTTTAAATCATTTATTATCGAGTTGAGCTCAAGCTCAAGTGTATTTTACTAGACCCTAAACAGATTTTGTATATAAATATTTAAATTCAAGTACTAATCTTTTCTTTGAAATTATCAATTGTTTTATTCTACAATGTAATATTATTACTAAAATTCATTATTTTTCGTATAACAAGAAAAGTTAACCAAATAACTAATGTACTTCTCTATAACTAAAGTATAAGTATAATTTAAATATAAAATTTATAATTTCATATTTCTAAGCAAAGCTCACAAATGTAATGATATGATTGCTCATGAGCGAACAAGTTGAGGATTATCAATTTCAAGCTTGACTCGTTTATGTTAACAAATTCATTTTCATATTTGAGAACTATAGAGATTTGTTGATTTGTTGTATTCCATTTATTAGTGGGCCCTGAATTACTTAAGTGGCAATGCTTTTGGTTTGGGTCAACAAATATTTCTTTTTTAAAACACCAACATTCTTTTTATAGGCTTATTTTTGACTTATTATTTACGAAAACCCAAAATGATATAAGGGCCTCTATAATTGGAGGTAGTAAAAAATAAAAATGCTAGTATTTGGTAGTGATGGTTGTGGGGTGGAGGATGGGTAGAAGAGGGAGGGAGAGGAAGAGAGGTTTTACTACCATGGTAGTGGAAAATCGGGTGGGACGGATGACGCGCGGATGCGCACCACCCGGCCAACCGAAGGCCGCAGTTAACCCGTGCAGGCGTGTACGCACGTGTTTGGGCGCGTTTAGGGTAAATCTCATGTCCCAAGCTGCCTTTTTCCCTTTTTCTCATTTTTTTTTTCATTTTTTTACCTTTTTAAGATAATTTTTTGAAATAATTAAGTTAATTGAAATAATAATTATAAGTAATATTAAAATTAAATAAAACAATTAGTAAATAATAAAATATAAAATAGAAATAGAGTTAAGATAGTGGGACTGGGATCCATGAACGATTGCAGTTTAAAATACATTGTTGTGAAGATCTTTGGATAGAGGTAGATATTGATGTGATAGTGATGATGGATTAATCATTTACTAACTTTTAAGTAGAGCTTTTGTGGATGCACTAATATGACAACATAGAAAATATTCGATTTACTTTTTCCTACTTTGAACCTTTAAAAAAAAAAATACTAATTCAGAGTTCCTATTTTATAAATCTCGTCAAGTTAATTTGCTAGCCCTACTAAATTTATGCTGCGATTAAGCACGACTTTTCGATTTGGAAAAATATGAAAATAGACTCGTAACATTTACCTCAAGAAGCATATAAACCGTTGGTCAAATTAATTAATGAATCTTGTTCATTTTATTTTCCGTGTCTATACATTATTTTGTACATATTGGCACATGCTATCCTAAATTGACAACACCGACCGTAATTAGTTGTATATTTATATAATTGTGAAACACATATATGCGACAATCTAGGTCGGTGTATAAATATATTAATTGGTGGAATCCTCAATAAGTAGTACTCCCTCCGTTCTTTTTTAAGTGTCCCATTTAGCTCAATTTTTTGTTTTCAAATAAGTGTCCTATTTCAAAATTTGAGAGTAAAATAATGACATTCTTCCTATTTTATCCTTATTTAATGTTTATCGTAATTTGTTAATTAGTTATATGTATTCATTAATGATGGTAATTAATAAGGTTACATAGGTAAATTTCTTTATTTCCTTGGTATGTGTAATTTGACGGTGGGGACACTTATAAAAGAACGGATGGAGTATATTTTATTTGATCAATAAATGCATCCCAAATATAGAATTTTGTTTGAATTATTTTAACACAAGTCAACCTCTTATTTACACAAGAACTACTCACCGCTTTGGAACCTTGAATTTCTTAGACTTATAAAATAGGCATATGTAGCTTATACATGACTTTCATAACGTATAACTTTTTTTTTTCTTTAATAAAGCTAAATAAATGGTAATGGAGAATATAGGGATGTATACAGTTTACAAATTAATTAAATATATATATTTTGGACTTTTCCCAAAAAAATTATCAACAAATTCTTGAATAAAATATGAAAAATCTTATAAATTCTTACAAGAAATTTAAAGTGGCCTGCAATATCGTTATAACCATTCAAATTCCATATTTTGTTACAGATACATAATTGTCATAATCTGTTTTGATGTGAACAGTTTAAAATTCTATTAAAATATATTTTAGAGTACAACTAAGGGATTGTTTGTCTAAACTTATTTGAAACATCTTATAAGTTCTAATATCGTATAAAATGTTTCAAGAGCTTATAAGATGTAATGTCTTAAGAGCTTATAAAAAAGTGTTTAAATAATTGAATTTATAATATTTTTTGAAATCTTATAAGATTGTGAAGTGTTTGGCATGAAAAACTATTTTTATTATGTAATGACAAAAAGGATATTATTTAATTTACATTAATTTAATTTTTTTTTATTGAAAAACTTCAACTCAAATTTTATGAAAATTACTTTTCTCCAAACCAAATTATATTCCTCTATCTCTCTCACTATTTTTAATTGCACAGTATTAGGATATCTCAGACTTTTACGAAATAAAGAAAGAAACCTTGAAGTTTCTAATTCTGTAGGAGTCAGAAATTTTATATATCTTTTATTAATTATTATATTTATTTGATTATGGAATCTTATGAAATCCATATTAAATAAGTTATTTAATTAATAAAGATATCTTATTTGGTGATAAATATGTATTTCTTTGGCAATAAGTTAAGGATATATATCAATTTCTTAGAGTCAATGAAATCATGTCACCTCACCATCAAAGCCCATGATGGAGCCCAAAAGCCCACTCAAGCATCTCTCCCTACAACTATAAATAGGGGTCTCCATACCACTTCAAAACCACACTAAAAAATCATCTTCAAGAGCTCAAGAATTGAAGAGAAATTCTCTAAGATTTCTCTCAATATTCAAGGTGTCCCGACGAGATTCAAGGCGTTCTTCGTGGAAGCAACGTGTTCTTCGTCGGAATTATCTCAAAGTGGCGTTTGATCCGGAAACAAGGCGAAAGTCCTCCATGTCAACGTTATAAAGCCCAAAGCTCAACCTTTACTTCAGAAACAAGGTGAAAGTCCTCCACGTCAACGTTATAAAGCTCAAAGCTCAACGTTTACTTCGGAAACAAGACACAAGTCCTCCAAGTCAACGTTAAAGCTTGAAGACCAAGTCCAAAGAGATCATGAGACATTAAATCTCTAAAAATCTCAAAGGCTACTTAAAGATTGTTCGAGAGTCAACTTGAAGAGAAGAATCAGAGGATCAAATAGAGATTGAACCCGCGCATATTTGAAATTCTTATATTTGTATGCAATTTTGTGTTTATCAAATCAAATACAATATTTTGTGTTTACAGATTTGGCACGTCCAGTGGGACAATATCTGCCTCTCATCTCTTTTCTTCGCCAAATCCATCAAGCGAAGATGTCTACAACTCTTGAAAAGCAAATCGCGAACTTGACGAAGCTTGTTGAAGGGCTCGCTAAACGCTTGGAAGAACGAGATGTTGAAATTGCAAACTTAGAAAAAGCGATGTCTGTTGATACAAGGAGTAAACAAGCGAAGGAAGATCATGAAACCGAGCTTTCTATGGAGTCAAAAGACGGTGATAAATCTCCGACTAAGGAGCAGTCAAAAGACGGTGGCAAATCTCCGACTAAGGAGCAATCAAAAGATGGTCGTAAATCTCTGACTAAGGAGCTTGAAGTCTCTTATAATAGATCGATACATGTCGATCAACTTAAAGAGTTCATCATGGGAACAGTCAAGGACAAGTTCGAAGGGACCTCTATACTCCAAGGATTGAAAGCTTGAAGATGCCGGTTGGCTATTGTTGGGAAAATTAATAGAGTTTTGATTTGATACCAAAACCCAGCTGACCCCAACTGAGTAGATGATTGCGCAAGCCTAAGTGCTTTTCCAGCTCACTTGTTCGAGCTTATAGAGTTTCTAAGTTTACAGGTGGAGTCGCTGAAGACAGCAGAAGACACAGCTAAGCGGACCCAGCAGAGTACACAGCAGGGCAAGCCAAGTCGAGTGATCAGCAACGTTATCCAGATTCAAGACGATCAAGTTCATCCAGACACAGCTGTAGGAAAGACCCAGCTTGTGTGGCAACTCAGCTCAGCGTCAAGACCCAGCAGAGTTCAAGACTCAGCTCAGCGTCAAAGATCCAGCAGAGTTCAAGACAGCTCAGAGTCACCAACACAGCAGAGTCGAAGTCAACTTGAGATAAAGTCAGAACTGACCTGGACCATCAGGAACTCGACACCTCAGCACCTTGAAGTCACATCTAGGATTGCTTTACGAGGAAATCAAGGAAGAAGACAAGACCAACTTGTCAGAAGTTAGGTAGAGATTCAGAACAGCTCTTTCCAACGGCTAGTTCTAATCTCTCCCTATAAATATGAGTCTTCTTCATCATTAGAAATATGAGGGTGTAGAGAGAGAATAAACAAGAGAGATCAACAGAGAAAGAAGTCCAACCAAAGATCAAGATCTCTCAGAAAAGCTTCAAGATCCAGCAGTCTACATTCTTCTGAGTACTTATTCATCCTCAGGCTGCTGAAGCTCTCTCCTATTAGTATCTAGGCATAAAATCCTTCCTATCATAAGCCTAGTTTGAACGAGTTCATTATACTCAAAGTTCTTCATTGTAAGAACTCGTTCATAGTTGGAAAACCCAAACCCAAACCCTTCTACCCAGAAAAGGTCAGGTAAAGGTACGCTTGCTCGAAGCGCGCAATTCGAGTGTTGGTTCTGTAGTACCAGTAAACTACAGGTTAGGCTTCAGCTGTGCCCGTAAACAGCTGGTTACGTTTCGATACAGTACGCGTAAACTTGTATCCAGCTTGAGGAACTAAGCTGCAACGCTTGCTGACTGCGCGTAAAGTCAGTGGTATCCTTAGTGGATTACCAGATGGGTTTCTGGTCGTGGACGTAGGAGTAATTTCTCCGAACTACGTTAAATAGCTTTGTTCTTTACTGCTTTATTTATGCATTCAGCTAACTCATCATAAGCATTCTTTCAAGCTGCATAAACTGACTAACTGAAAAGAGAAACAAAGCTTTGCAGTATATTTGAAGTAACATACGGACTTTCCAAAAACCCACCACATTCCGCACACAGCCAGCTGTGTCGATCAAGCTGTCTTCCAGCTGGATCGAACACAACAAATTTCACTCAAAGAGTTTTAATTGGAAAAGTTTTTAAACCTTGGTGTATTCACCCCCTACACCAAGGTATCCATCTCGGGACCAACAATTGGTATCAGAGCAGTGGTTCAAAAGATCACTGTATCTGTGTCAAGTCAGCCTCTTTGCTGATAGTGGTCACCTGAACAGATCCTTCAAAGTTTCAAAATCTTTTTAAAATCATTATATTGCATACTGTCATGGAATCTTCCTTGTGCAGGAATCTTCCGACATTCTCTGTCGATGATTATCAGATCTGGAAGTTCCGACTCAAAAGCTTTCTGTGTGCACAACACGACATGATGTGGGATGTTATCACTAACGGACCCATCGTCATCATGAAGTCAGAAAGAGAAGCAGAAACCATACCTGGAGCTGAACCAGTACTTCGGCAAGTTGTGAAGCCCAAAAGGGAGTACTCTTCAGAAGAAAGAAGACAAGCTGGATTGGACAGCTACGCTCGCAACGTCATCTCCTCAACGGTGACGGACGCTTATCTCAGCAAGATCATCAACTGCGAGACAGCTAAGGGGATGTGGGACACTCTAGCCAAGCTGTGTGAAGGCTCAGAGGAAATTCAAGAAAACAAATTCTCAGTTGCATGCCAGAAGTGGGATATGGAGCTCAGATTCTCCAATCTCGTTGTCGAGATCGAGATGATCCAAACTGGGAAATATACGGTTCGAGACAAGAACTTGAAAGTTCTTTCAGGTCTCTCCTCAGAATGGTGTACACACAAGGTGGTTCACCAAAGCAGAACTGATCTTAGCAGCATGGAGACGGAAAAATTGTACTCAATCTTGAAAACCAACGAATTTGATCTGAGGATCACGAGCGGAGAATCATCCAGCCGAATAAATAAAATAGAGCTGAATCCCAAGGCAAAAGAGAGAGCCTTCAAAGCTCAATCAAGAAGCTCAGCTCAATCAGCTCAGCTTAGAAGGACCAACAAGGAGCACAGAAATATGAGCAAAGAATAATTGCGCGAAGAAGTTGCCATGCTTATACGGAGCATTAATCAGCTGGAACAAAGCAAGGAAAGGTACAAGAATATCGTGAAGGTTCATCACGACAAGCAACTCTACCCAAAGAGAAACCTAGCTGAGTCATCCTCTCGGAATGTTTGAATCGAGCACAATGGATGATGATCAAATCTCCTTCTCCGACTCAGATGAGGATGATTGCTTTGATTAAGATGTCTGAAACATCTTATTGAATCAACCGATGAAGAAAATGAAGAAACCCAACTAGCTGACTGAGACCAGCTGTGAAATAAAGACAGCTGGATACAAAACTAAAAACTCAGCCAGTCTCACTGTTGCGTACATTGGTCTCAAGAAAAGAATTCAGAAGCAGCAGATGAATCAGCTGGATTTGGGACAGCTGACCTTATCAAATGAATGAGCCAATGATGAGAAAATCCGCTCAAAGGAAGTAGGATGCAACTGAAGAAAAAGTCATCTGCTATCAAATCAAGGGGGAACTCTACTTAGCTGGAAAGAGAACAAAAATCAAGTAGAATACCCAGCAGGATGCACTCACCAAGATAAAACTCAGCTGAAATCACCAGCTGAAGAGAAACCTGATCCAGCGGAGCAATCAAGCTGATTCTCTAACCCAGCTGACGACATGAAAAGCACCCAAGAGATTTCTCAACATCCGAAGGACAACGTTGTTGGGAAAATTCACACAGAAGCACAACATGTTGAAATCCAAATCAAGATGATGTATGAATTATTTGGACTGCTCAATCTTGATAAAGAAAAATCATCCAGCTGAGGGGGAACAAACTCAGCTGGATCTCAAAGCTCAGCTCAGAAGGATTACCCAGAAGAAGGCTAATCAAGCTCAGCTGGACATCAGTCGCAGAGCTCAAAGGAACTCAGCTGAAGGAAAATCAAGCTAATCACCAGATACTCAGCTGAGGAGAAAACTCAGCCAAGCAAAGGAAAAGACCGCCGTGGTATCAGTTGACTTCTATGTCCAAGCTGACCGGTTTGCGTCTCATGCATTTATTGCTCTGAGGGATATGCTATTTAAGTCCAATTATTTTGAATTCTTATTTTAAGTGGACATATATTCCTTAGTTAAATTGCTTGATAAGTTTCCTTTCCCATCGCATTAATTTTAAAGTCTGCAGAGTACTGTAGCACGGTAGGATCGAGGCAGAACGTCAAACGTTTGAACTGCCTCACGCGCGGTTGTAATACACTCGCCGTAAGCACGTCAGCAAAACGTGATGAGTGAATCTCTCCCAGTCGTTGATCAGAATATCAGTTGTTTCAATCTCAACCGTTGATCCATTATGGCAGTTTATATATATGGAAAAGATACGCGGATTCTTTTATATTTCATCTTTATCTCTGCGAATTTCAAATCTTCATAACCTCTATCTATTTTCTACAAGTTCTTCGCACGATCAAAATCAACAGATTGCAGAAATGACACCCAAGAAATCAACCGCATGGATGAACCAGTTTGAAGCTTTAATGACAAAGTTGTCATTTGAGAGTGTTCTGTCCACCTCCAACCTCCATGTTTCAGAACTCAAAGAGATGGTGGATCTTGTTACAGACTCCGGTCTCTTGCTGTGGGCAACCTCCATGCCCAAGCTTATGCTGAAGAAAGATGTTGCCCTCTTCCACCTCAACATCATTGACGAAGACGGCTTCTACTCATCTTCATTCGATATGATTGTCAAGGGCGCTGACGGAAAATATGATTCAGCAACCGTCAACATCAAGCTCAATAGAATGCTGCGAAAAGTATTCAATCTGCCCAGCAAAGGAGAATTCATTCCAGACGACTACAGCCGTGAGGAAGTGGATGAATTCCTCAGTCAAGAGATGCTTATCTTCCCAGAGCCGTACAGAGCGAGCATGTCAAAGCTCCTACTCAAGCCAAAGTACAGACTGCTGCTGGATATTACGCATAAGTGTATTCTTGGGATAGCTGGATCTCAAGGAGAGATCAGTATTCCAAAGTTCAAGCCAATGATTGTCATGATCAAAGGCGCAAATGTCAACTGGTTTGATTTCTTACTCAACCGACTGGTCAAGGAGTCAGAGAAGATCAAGTACGACATATTTAAGCTCAGAGCCCCTGTATCTATGCTCTAAGATTTCGTTCTTGATAGAGCAAGCTGTGAAAGGGCACACAGTAAAATGGGCTGATTCAGAACCGTTTCCAGAAACAAAGATTCTCTTCCAAAGATTTAGTCAAATCAGTGATCCCCTGAAGAAACAGCCTGCTGTGAGCAAAGGCAAGAAGCAGCTGGAAGGAACAGATGCAGAAGTTCCAGGTGAGAAGAAACAAAGAAAAAGGAAGACAACTGACCCCAAACCAGCTGGAGGCCCAGCTGAAAAGAAAAAGAAAACAGCTGCCATTCCACCAATTGAGGTGAGCTCTTCTTCAGAAGTAACTCCAAGTCAAGCAATGGTGATTCTCTCTCCCACAGCCAGTGTCGGCCTTTAATCAATTCGGATCAACCATTCTGGCTGAGATGGGATTGAATGATAGATCGTCATCCAGCTCAGAGAACGAGCTGGATAATCCAAGGAGTCAGACACATCCCAGCTCACTCCAGCCCTCACCGCCTCACAGCTCTCCGCCGAAACAACCTTCTCCTCCACCCAGCTCTCCAACCAAAGAGCCATCTCCTGTAAAAGAGCAGGCAGATATTCAACTGGCTGAAGCTCCTTCACAGCCAGCTGACACCTAAGCTGAACCCTCTTCCGCTAATCCCAGCTCACCCCCGAAACAGCCATCACCCAAAGCTCAAACTCCCACGCAGTTGACTGATACTTCTTCACAGCCTACTGTGAACCCAATTGAACCAGTTCCTCAAATCTCCACAGAATTAGAGGAGAGTGATTCTACTGCCTCTCCATTACTCAACTCTACTGGCTCAGCTTTCATGGAAGCCATGTACGAGGATTTACGTATTGAAGGGATCAAGAGTGTTCTAACTCATTATCCAATTCTGGCCCATCTGTCCATCGCCCTCGTCAAAGTTGGAGATCTCAAGTTCTATCTGGCCACCAAGATGGCAACTTGGTACCAGAATGAGCAGCTGATAGAAACCTTCTCCTACGAGAAGTTGAAGATGGATGAAGCATACCTCCAGCACACTTTTGGCTTTGGAAGTCTGGAGGATGCATACTTGCATCAAGATGATCTCATTAGAGGTATCATCGAAGTATCTCAGCAGTACCCCAAGCTGCACCCAGCAGACGTCTGGAAGTCAGCCAACAAGCTTCTTATAACAGCGGGATGGGAAACACCTTCTGGAGCTGACAACTCCAAAGAAGTCTCAGTTAAGATTACCAAGGAAGCTGTACCAGATAACACAGCTGAGGTAATGATCATTGAAGAAACAGCTGATGCAACAGCTGAACCAGAGGCAGCAGCCCCACCAAGTCCAATTGCCGATGACACTCACGCACTGGTCGAGTTCGAGACAGACAAACCCAGTCATGACGAATCCAAAACCCAAATGGACTCAGCTGTCAAGCTCTCAACCGCCATGAAGGAAGCTATCTCTAAAGAGGTTGAGGAAATTCTTTTTCAGGATAGACTGAAGTCTCAAGTCGATGTCATCATGCGATTCACAGCTCTAGACTGTCAAGTTAGAGAACAACAGCGGACAATTGATGAAGCTCATAAATTTTCCCAAAATTTACAAGAAAGTACAAGTCTAGATCTCAAGCAATCTCTCGTCTCTCAAAGCATTGATCAGTCAAATCATCTAGAGAAGAGAGTTCCTGATATAGTAACAAGACTTCAAGCTCCACTGGTCGATGACATAGCAAATCTTTCAAGCCAGCTGGAAGCCATCAAAAAGTCTACTCTCTCCAACAGCTCTGACATCTGCCAACTTTTTAACTTGTTCAAAGATCTGGAAGCTCAGTTCAGAGCTGGAAGCAACAGCGCTACTCAGCTGAACATCGCCACAGCTGACAACTCAGCCAAGATCGCTGATGTTGAAACTGCTCTCGCCAAGCTCAATGCAACAGTTGCTGACCTCTCTGCCTCCTTTATTGATAATGCCAAAAAGGAGGAAGAAAAGAATGAAGAAGCTGGAAAAATAATGGAGAGGAAAGCTGCAGCTCAGGGAGAACCTGTGTAGCCAAATCAGTCGGAAATCGACGACTTTGCTAAAGAGCTGGATGAGGAAGAGCCATCTGCAGCAGTCAAAGAGACATGGAGAGAGAAAACAGTCGCTATAGCCAAAGCTTGTGGATACAAGCCAGAAGAATACAATGACCACCACTGGCTTTGTAACTTTCACAATGAGCAAAGAAGAGAAATGCAGGAGCTGGACAAGATTATTAAGAAGAAAGCTGAATCGCTCAAGCCTGCTGAGAAAAAGTAGAAGAAGAAAAGACTAAGCTACAGGCAAGCTAGGAAGAAACAAGTCCAAGCAGCTTCAAGCATTCCAAGATCTAACAAGAGGAACCCAGATATAATCAATGAAAACTGGGAACAATGCAAAACAGAATTCATCAAAGAATTCTACTACCTGAATCAATACAAAGGTATGGATCATGAAACTGCGTTCAAAGAATACTTGCTGGAACTTCATGAAGAAGATCCAATGATGGCAAGATCATTAGCCTTAGCTTCCAAGAGAAACGACATCCAGCTCAAAGCTCCAAAAGTCAAGCAATTAAAGCATTCCACTATAGCTGGAACGAATCTACCTGACAAGGCCCAAATTATCAAAGAAGTTCATTACTGGGCTGACAAAAGAGGAATCTCCAAGTCTATAAATCAAGATGAATGGAGGAACTTGGAAGAATTCATCTTCAACAGATATGGTCTCAAGATTGATCATCAGATTGACGAACAGAGGAAGTAGCAAAGCTGAAGACCCAGCCAACTGGGAATTTTCTTTTGAATTTTTGTATTTAGAAAGTTGTAAAATTTCCTCTTATTAATGAAAAGTTTGTTTTATCAAAATCAACCTAAAGACAATCTCTCTTTGTCCAGGCTCTGAATATGATTACCTGCTGTGAATGTTTAATCTTTTGAAACCCCGTTTCCTGTTAAGGGGGAAGTAAATTGTTTTTCCAACTTGGGGTTTTGGCATCATCAAAAAGGGAGAAATTGTTGGGAAAATTAATAGAGTTTTGATTTGATACCAAAACCCAGCTGACCCAACCTGAGTAGATGATTGCGCTAGACTAAGTGTTTTTCCAGCTCACTTGTTCGAGCTTATAGAGTTTCTAAGTTTACAGGTGGAGTCGCTGAAGACAGCAGAAGACATAGCAGAAGACACAGCTAAGCGGACCCAGCTGAGTACACAGCAGGGCAAGCCAAGTCGAGTGATCAGCAATGTTATCCAGATTCAAGACGATCAAGTTTATCCAGACACAGCTGTAAGAAAAACCCAGCTTGTGTGGCAACTCAGCTCAGTGTCAAGACCCAGCAGAGTTCAAGACTCAGCTCAGCGTCAAAGATCCAGCAGAGTTCAAGACAGCTCAGAGTCACCAGCACAGCAGAGTCGAAGTCAACTTGAGATAAAGTCAGAACTGACTTGAACCATCAGGAACTCGACACCTCAGCACCTAGAAGTCAGACCTAGGATTGCTTTACGAGAAAATCAAGGAAGAAGACAAGACCAACTTGTCAGAAGTTAGGTAGAGATTCAGAACGGCTCTTTCCAACGGCTAGTTCTAATCTCTCCCTATAAATATGAGTCTTTTTCATCATCAGAAATATGAGGGTGTAGAGAGAGAATAAACAAGAGAGATCAACAGAGAAAGAAGTCTAACCAAAGATCAAGATCTCTCAGAAAAGCTTCAAGATCCAGCAGTCTACATCTTTCTGAGTACTTATTCATCCTCAGGCTGCTGAAGCTCTCTCCTATTAGTATCTAGGCATAAAATCCTTCCTATCATAAGCCTAGTTTGAACGAGTTCATTATACTTAAAGTTCTTCATTGTAAGAACTCGTTCATAGTTGGAAAACCCAAACCCTTTTACCCAGAAAAGGTCAGGTAAAGGTACGCTTGCTCGAAGCGCGCAATTCGAGTGTTGGTTCTGTAGTACCAGTAAACTACAGGTTAGGCTTTAGCTGTGCCCGTAAACAGCTGGTTACGTTTTGATAGAGTACGCATAAACTTGTATCCAGCTTGAGGAACTAAGCTGCAACGCTTGCTGACTGCGCGTAAAGTCAGTGGTATCCTTAGTGGATTACCAGATGGATTTCTGGTCGTGGACGTAGGAGTAGTTTCTCCGAACCACGTTAAATAGCTTTGTTCTTTACTGCTTTATTTATGCATTCAGCTAACTCATCAAAAGCATTCTTTCAAGCTGCATAAACTGACTAACTGAAAAGAGAAACAAAGCTTTGCAGTATATTTGAAGTAACAAACGGACTTTCCAAAAACCCACCACATTCCGCATACAGCCAGCTGTGTCGATCAAGCTGTCTTCCAGCTGGATCGAACACATCCAGCTCACTCAAAGAGTTTTAATTGGAAAAGTTTTTAAACCTTGGTGTATTCCCCCCCTCTACACCAAGGTATCCATCTCGGGACCAACATCTATCAACCTCCAAAGTTTCAACAATTTGATGGCAAATGAAATCCAAAGCAACATATGGCTCACTTTGTGGAGACTTGCAACGATGCTGCCACATATGGAGATCACATGGTGAAACAATTCGTGCATTCCTTGAAAGACAATGCTTTTGATTGGTATATTGACTTGCAGCCATATTCAATTGATAGTTGGGGGCAATTAAAGAAAGAATTTCTTAATCGCTTCTATAGTACTCAAAGGACGGTGAGCATGGTTGAACTTACAAAGTCAAGTCAATAGAAAGAAGAGCCCGTCATCGACTACATAAATCGTTGGAGGGACTTGAGCTTAAATTGCAAAGATCGATTGTTTGAAACTTCAGTAATTGAGATGTGCATCCAAGGCATGCATTGGAGTCTTCGTTACATTCTAAAAGGAATTCAACCAAAGACCTTCGAAGAATTGGCAACTAGAGCTCATGACATGGAGTTAAGCATGATTGCAAATGGAATTGAAGATATGACAATGCTTAAGCCCTACAACTTTGAAGAAAATCAAGAAACAAATCATGGGGGCAAATATCTTGAAGAAACTCCAAGTGAAGATGAGGAAGAGACTTCAAATATAGTCACAAGTCAATCTTCATATGTGTGTCGAAATTTATGAAGTCAAGCGCTCATTGATAAGAGTTTAAACTGTCTACATCGCTCATTGATAAGAGCCGAAACTGTCTACATTGTTCCTTGATAAGAGCATAAACTGTCTGCATTGCTCCTTGATAAGAGCTTAAATTTTTAAAATGCTCCTAGATGCGAGTAAAAACCATCTAAACTCTTCAAACAAATAACTTCAAGCGCTCCCTGCTAAGAGCCTAAATTGTCTACATTGCTCCTTGATAAGAGCTTAAACTATCTACATCGCTCCTTGATAAGAGCATAAACTATCTAAAATATTCCTAGATGCGAGTAAAAACCATCTACACTCTTCAAATAAAAACTTCAAATGCTCATTGATATGAGAGTAAACTGTCTACATCACTTCCTTGATAAGAGCCTAAACTATCAATAAGGCTCCTAGACATAGAGCAAAAACTATCTAATCAAATTCTTTGAAGAATCGTCCAAGTCAAAGACTCCTTGACACGAGTATAAAATGTCTATAAATCCAAATTCAAATGAAGACTCCTTGACAAGAGTATAAAATGTCTACAAATTCAAATTCAAGTGACAACTCATTGACACGAGTATAAAATGTCTATAAATTCAAATTCAAGTGAATACATACTAATTTAATTCTGAGCAGGTTGCAGGAATTATTTGGTGGTATACGACGTCCACCAAATTGGCGCCGTTGTCGGGGAACGGTGTTATTTAATTTATTTTTCCTATTGATCTTTTGTTACTTTTCTGTTGTTTATGAGCAGAGCCTCTAAACCAGATCTTATATATCATCCTGAAATTGAGAAGCTCGCGAAAAGGTTGAGGAAAGAGACCAAGCTCAGAAAGCAGCATAATCTATTGGAATCGCTAGGAGATCCGTCTACCCAGACGGAAACTGTTTACGAGTCTGACAATAGTGTTCCCGAAGCTGAAGGTGTTCCGTTCTCGAAGCAGGAACAGAAACCGAGGAAGAAGTTGAGTCCACTTTTGTCGCGATTACTGAAGGCGACATGGCAGATGAAGATCCAAGACAGAGTGAGCTTTCGAGCCATCTGGAAGATGATCCTCCAACACCGATACTCATACCAGATTTGGAGGCGTCAATCGAGATCAAGTTGGGGTTGCTGAATGTTTTACCTAAGTTCTATGGTAAAAAAAGAGAGGATCCATACAACTTTCTAAGTGAGTTCGTCAAGATATGCAAGGTGCAGAAACGACCAGCAGGAGTTACTGAGGAACAATTCAAGTTAGCGGTATTTCCTTTCACTCAGACGGCAGAGGCGAACGCCTGGTTCACAAGCCTCCCGCCAAACTCCATATCTACATGGGCTGACATGAAGAGGTTGTTTTTGGAGCATTTCTTTCCTCCAACGAAGACTAATGCGCTGAAGAAGGAGATTAGCGGAGTGAAGGAAGAATATGATGAATTGTTGTGCACTTACTGGACGAGATTTAAGAGATTGGTGAATAGTTGCCCGAACCATAGATATTCTGAAGGTGAATTGTTGCAGTATTTCTATCAAGGAATGACTGTTGACACAAAGAATCTTGTCAACTCATCAAGTGGAGGAGGATTTTCACATTGTAGAGTGAGCGAAGCTAAGAAGTTGATTCAATACTTGGTAGAAGCAACAAGAGAATACGATGAGCCTAGCCCTTGTTTGCTTAAGAGAGCTGCACAAGCAAGTTCCTCAAATTTTGAAGAGAAGTTCGATGAGAGAATGAGAATGATGGAAAGAATGTTGAATACTGTGGTTGAGAAAGTTGTAAGTGCTGGACCGACGGAGAAACCATGTGGTATGTGTGGTAATTTGGGCCAATTAACGGTGCAGTGCAAATTGAACGAAGAGAATCACATTACTCAAGCAAATTCATTTGAAAGTTGGTATGATCATCCACCACCAAAGAGAGATCATTTCTCGAACACTTATAATCCAGGTTGGAGAGGTTGGAGCGATCAAAGCAATCAAGTGCAACAACAATCTCAACAAGTGCAGCATCAACAGAACTACCGACCACCTCATCAAAGAGGATTTCAGCAACCACCACTTCATTCGCAAGAAAAGAAAGAAAAGTCCCTTGAAGAGATGATGGATGATTTGATTGGCTCGCAGCAATTTTTGCAAAACAATATGCAGCAACTCCAACAAACTCAAACTGAGCAAAAAGTGTGTATGGACGGATTAACTCGTCAAATTTCTTGTTGGGAAAATTATAAGGTTTCGATTTGATACCAAAACCCAACTGATTCTCCAACCGAATAGATGATCGCGTCAACCTAAATAGTGTTTTCCAGCTCGCCTGTTTGAGCCTTAGATGTTCTAGGATTGCAGGTTAAGGAAGCGGAAGACAACAGTCGACCCAGCTGTGTCTACAGCAGGAGTCAGCTAGCGGAAGACGATCGACCCGAGTGTGTTCACTGAGTCGGCTAGCAAAAGAAAGAGCGTCAACCTTCACCGAGTGATCCACAGAGCTCGATCAAGGCGAAGAGAATTCGAGTGAGTTCAAAACACGCTGGTCCAACAGACAGAACAAAGGAACTATCTCCGAAGACTCCACTTCAAGATAGTCCGGCTACGAATTCAAAAAGCCAGCTCTAAAGGCAGAAGATCCCGGAATCAGAGGAAGTCAACCTACCTCGACCAATGAGGGATTGCCAGATCAGCATCCTAGACTTCAGAACCTAGGATGTGACACAAATGAAGATAGGTGCAGATACGCCCAACGTCAGATCTTGTATTTAAGAAGAGTAGGTAAGATTCAAACGGCTCCTCCAACGGCTAGTCTTGAATCTCTACCTATATAAACCCGTCTTCAACCTCAGGATCAGATACGAAAAACTCTCTACAAGCTTTCATTATCTGAAATCATTATTCTTTCAAAAGCTCTCAAGCAGTTCTACATAGATCAAAGAACACTTTATCTTAAAGTGTTTCTAGTTAAGAAACTGCTTAGTTTTTCGTCTGTTCCCTAGGCCAAACTCATTGTATATCTTAAGCCTAGATTTCGAACGAGTTTATCATACTCTGAAGTTCTAAATTGTAAGAACTCGTTCATAGTTGGAACCCCATACCCAAACCCAAACCCAGAAAGGTTAGGTAAAGGTACGCTTGCTCGAAGCGCGTAATTCGAGTGGTTAGGTTCTTCAGTACCCGGAAACTGAAGGTGTATAGGCTTGACAGTGCCCGCAAACTGTTGGAACACAGCTCGGGTTAGAGTTGTGAAGTTGCTTGGTACTTGGAAACCAAGTGGTAGTGGATTACCAGTGAACCTGGTCGTGGACGTAGGAGGTGTTACTCCGAACCACGTAAAAACTCGCGTGCTTCTTACTCTATTTTTTTTACTTTGCTTTATATTCAGCTGTGTACTAACTCCTTCATATCATTGCATATTTGTTCAAAACTGCACAACACAGCTGCTCTCCAAAGACAGCTGTGTCTCTCTAAAAGTTGCACAACCTGACTAAGTTGAAAACGTTAAGTTAATCTTTTCAAACTGAGTTTTTCTAAGTAACCGAGCTAAGTTTTCAAACCACCACTTTCCGCACCGCCAGCTGAGTTATTTACCCAGCTGACCCTCCCCAGCTGGATCAATAACTGAGCTCACCAACTCTGTGTTTTAACTTGAAAAAGTTTCGAAAAATCTACTTGGTGCATTCACCCTCCCCCTCTACTCCAAGTACCCAGCTCAGGGACCATCAATTGGTATCAGAGCAGTGGTTCAAAAGACCACCGTTTCTGTATCAAGAGATCTCTCTTGACACTCTGTGTCAGTGGTCAACTGAACAGATCCGTTTTTCAGAAAAACTCATCTTATTACATACTGCACATGTCTATGGATTCTTATCTTAACAGGAATCTCCCCACCTTCTCGGTAGACGACTATGCAATCTGGAAATTCAGATTGAAAAGCTTCCTTTGTGCACATCACGACATGATGTGGGACGTCATCACAGACGGACCCATCCTTATCTATAAACAAGGAAATGAACTCGTACCTGCTCATGATGGAGGACAACCAGAATACCGGCCAATTCTCAAGCCAAAGAAGGATTACTCGTCAGAAGAACGAAAGCAAGCTGGTCTGGACAGCTTCGCAAGAAACACCATCTCATCAACAGTCTCAAACGCCTACCTGAGTAAGATCATCAAGTGCGAGACAGCCAAAGAGATGTGGGAAATACTTGCCAAGCTATGTGAAGGATCTGAAGAAATCAAAGAAAACAAATTCACAATAGCTTGCCAAAAATTCGACAACTTCAAGCAGCTAGCCAACGAGTCCATCGAAGCGATGGAGCTAAGGTTCTCAAACATAGTCATTGAGATAGAGACAATCAGAACTGGGAAGTATACCCAGCGGGAAAAGAATCTAAAGGTTCTTTCAAATTCTTTCACTGAATGGAACACTTACAAGGTAGTTCACCAAAGTCGAAGTGACTTGGGTGATCTATCTACAGACAGGTTGTTCTCACTCTTAAAAGCCAACGAATACAACTTGAAGATCACTCAAGAAGAATCTTCAAGGCATTTAATGACGGAGAACTCACCCCAGCTCCAAAAGAAATAGCTTTCAGAGCCAACTCTGAAAAGACAGCTCATGTCAAGTCAGCTGAGTCCTCCAAGATGAAGAAAGACAAAAAGGATATGAGCAAAGAGGAGCTACTCGAAGAAATTGCCATGATAGTGAAAAGTTATAACAGACTCAACACCAGCAAGGGCAAATACAAGAAGTTCTTTAGGACTTACAGAGATAAGTACGCAAAGAAATGATGAGAAGTCAGCTGACCAACGAACAAGTGAAGGTTGCTTCAACTGCAAGGAACCAGGACACTACCGACAAGATTGTCCAAAGCTGTCCAAGAAAGACAAAGACCAATTAAAAGCTAAGGCAGCAGACAAAAGGAGAGCTTATATCGCTGATGAAGAATCAGAGTGCAAGAAAATGGATGACATGCCATTTTCAGACTCGGAAGAAGAAGCCCTGATGGCCCATGATGAACCTGATTGGGATACATGCTTCATGGGACAAACAGACGGCATCGATGAAGATGAGGTAACGTCTCGAACTCTAAATCTATCTAACATCTCACCATCACACGATCACTCTACACAGGACTCGTAACCGGACTACCTGATTGGAGTCTAGTAGAGAAAGTAATGAACGATTCCAAGGAGCTTCAAGAGATCCTTGACGTCATTATGTGTGAGAATGCCGAGCTGAAGGCGGAACTGGAAAAGACAAAAGTATCGACACACTCGATACAACTCAGCTCCAACAGGAAGTCGTTTCACTAAAAGACAAAATAGTGAAACAAGATCAGCTGATGAAGAAATTCAACACTGAGAAGAAACAGCTGATAGAAGATGTGGAAAAGGTCACAGCTGAATCGGAAAGGAAGTCAGTTGAGATCATTGAGCTGAAAAGCACCGAAGAGGTACTATCTAAAAAGATAGTAGCTCTCATCAAAGCCACGTCAACAATGGATGAGATCATTAGTGCTCAGCGTCCAGCAGCACTCAAAGCGGGACTGGGATACAACGAATCAAAGGATGCCTCAAACATTGCCTCCACAAGTGGAACAAAGGTTATGTTTGTACGTGCAAATGAACCTTCAATCCCAAAGAAATTTCAAAGATCAACAGTTGAGGACACAGCAAGCGTCGGGAAGAACAGCTGTGAAATATTCTCAAGCTCCGTCGAGGACACAGCAGACGTCAAGAAGAACAGCTGTGAAACAGTCTCAAACTCCGTCGAGAACACAGCAGACATCAACAAGGTCAGCTGTGCGACAACCTCAAGCCCAACTCAGACAGCAACGTGCTCAACCTCAACGAAGACCACAGGCTGAATTTTACAGATACCGACACGACCAAAGACGTTGATCGATATCAACCAAGATATCAGAGATACCCAGCTGGATACCACTCATACGAGTATCAGCTGGACAATCATTTCCAGCCACAGTATCACATGAGACAGCAGAGACTAAGGAACGTCTCAGCTAGGCACACAGCTGGAAACCAAAAGAAATCCAGACAACTAAACAAGAAGACACGAAGATCAAGACCCCGCCAGCAACAACAGAAGAACACAAAGAATGTGTATATCGACTCAGCTGGGAGAATTATCAGATCAAATGACCCAATTCGAGTCATCAAGCAGATCTGGGTCGTCAAAGGATCTATGTCTAACCCACTAGGACCCAATTAAAACTGGGTACCTGAATTTTAACTTTTTGTTTAGGTTGCAAGGAATCGACGCATCTCTGAGGAGTCGATGAGAACGCTTTGGTACTTGGACAGTGGATGTTCCAAGCACATGACGCACCTAAAGCATCTACTCCAGGAGTATATTGAGCGTACAGGTCCACAAGTAACATTTGGTGACAACTCCAAAGGCCTAACCAAAGGTTATGGTACATTTAAAACTAGAAATGTTATAATCCCAAATGTTTCTTATGTACAAGGATTGCAACATAACTTGCTTTCCATTAGCCAATTCTGCGACAACGGTCTTTCTGTCAAGTTTGATGCACAGGAATGCACAGTTAAGCACAGGGAAACCAAGCAGATACTCCTAAGAGGGAAAAGAGAAGGAAATATGTACTTATGACCGGAACAAGAAGCCTCCGAGACTTGTCTTGTATCAAAAAGCAAGAATGAAGTCGGCCGTGGCACGTACGGCCGAATCATCTCAACTTCAAGACAATCAACAACCGGCTAGGAACCGGCTCGCTAATGGAATTCCGTATCAAGTATTTGACAAAAGTCATATGTGCGGCGCGTGTCAACAAGGAAAGCAAACAAGAATTTCATTCTCTCTCAAGCCAGCTCAGTCCACTGATCGAGTTCTTCAACTTCTTCACATGGATCTTTTTGGTCCGATTACTCCAAAGAAGCTTCAATGGCGTAAAATATACTCGGTCGTTGTGGATGATTTCTCAAGATTCACATGGGTATCATTCTTGTACCAGAAGAGCGAAACGAGAACTAAGCTACCTATCCTGCTGGAAAGATTATCAACACAGAAGGAGTGCAAGATAATGGCAATAAGATCAGATCGTGGAACGGAGTTTCTAAATGAAACTATTTATGATTTTTGCGAGAAGAACGGAGTTCAACACCAAACATCTGCAGCTCGCACACCTCAGCAGAATGGTGTAGCAGAAAGAAGAAACAGAACTCTCAAGGAAGCAGCTACCTCAATGCTAGCTAGCTCTGCCATTCCAAAGAAGTTCTGGGCTGAAGCAATCAACACAGCTTGCTTCACTCAGAATCGCTCCCTACTCACATCAAGACAAGGAAAGACACCATATGAGCTATGGAACAACAGAATACCATACATTGGATATTTCAAGGTATTCGGATCCAAATGTTACATTCTCAATAATGGGAAGACACAGCTCAAGACGTTCGACGAAAAGACAGACCGAGGAGTATTCCTTGGTTACTCCGCTGTGAGTAAAGCATACAGAGTTTTCAACAGAAGAACTCAAATAGTCGAAGTAACTCCACATGTTACCTTTGACGAATCCTCATTCGAATATAGAGATTCTATCAAACGAAGAAGTGAAGGAGAATCTTCAAGATTGATTCAGACAAGGGCTCAAGAGAATAGAATCAGGAATCTGGCCGAACCATTAATTTGGGACAATGAGCCAGAGGAGGAAATTCAAATCAACCAAGAAGCTCCACCAGCTGGAAATCGAGAAGAAGCTTCAACGCCAAATCAAGGGGGAACATCATCAGCTGGGAATCCAAACACAGCTGAGTCCCCAGCTCCATCTCCAGCTGAACCTCTACAGAAGTCACCTCAAAATTCAAATCAAGGAGAATCAATCTCTCAAGACTTAACTCCAGAGCAACTCCAAGACAGACGAAATTTAGCCACTTCAAGCATCAATCAACTGGAAGAAGAAATTCGTAAGAGGAGAAGATGGATTGAAGATCATCCATCATCAACAATCATTAGAGAACCTTCTGACCAAGTCAAAACCAGAAGCTCAGCTGCTCAAGCTTCATCGGATCATCAAGAGGCAGCTGACACAGCTCAACTCTCAGTAGAGCTAGAACTGACGGTCTATGATGAAGACACAGCTCTAATGGCGTGTTACGTAGCTCAAGTGCCAGAGCCTCAATCAATTCTCGAAGCTTTGAAGAGTGTGCCTTGGACAAATGCCATGCAAGAAGAGCTGAACGAATTTCTCAGAAATTGTATTTGGGAATTAGTCGACAGACCTCAAGAAGTCAAAGTCATAGGACTCAAATGGATATTCAAGAACAAGATGGATACCCTGGGAGTCGTCATCAGAAACAAAGCTCGACTCGTTGCCAAGGGCTACACTCAGCAGGAATGAATTGACTTCGAAGAATCTTTTGCTCCAGTAGCACGATTGGAAGCAATCAGACTATTTCTCGCCTTTGCAGCACATCACAAATTCAAGGTGTATCAAATGGATGTGAAGTGTGCATTCCTAAATGGAGAAATCAAAGAAGATGTCTACGTTGAACAACCTCCAGGATTCGAAGTAGAAGGAAATAAAGTCTACAAACTAAAGAAGGCTCTTTATGGATTAAAGCAAGCACCTCGAGCTTGGTATGACACTCTGTCAAATTTTCTCATATCCAAAGGATTCAAGAAGGGCTCAGTAGACAGAACTCTCTTCACCATCAAGTCAGGAGAAGATATTCTGGTTGTTCAAATCTACGTAGACGACATCATCTTTGGATCAAGATCAAGCTTCTTATGCCAAAGATTTGGAGAGATAATGTCCGAGAAGTTCCAAATGTCCATGATGGGAGAAATGAGTTTCTTCCTAGGACTTCAAGTCAAGCAATCTTCAGAAGGGATCTTCATAAATCAATCCAAATACGTGAAAGATTTGATCGCCAAGTATGGAGTTCAATCCGACAGAATCAGAAAGATTCCAATGAACACCAAGCGGAAGATTGAACTGTGAATCGAAGTGAGTCGGTTGATTCCAAAGCAAATACAGAGGGATAATAGGATCCTGCCGTATCTAACAAAGCAAGTCGTCCGGACATCTCTTTCACGAATCGGAGTATGTGCCGGATTTCAAGTTGATCCAAAAGAAGCACACATGCAAGCGGCCAAGAACATTCTCAAATATCTCAAAGGAACTCGAGAATGTTGGTGTGGTACCCAGTAGAAGACAATCTACGAATTTGGATACTCGATTCGGACTTATTTGGAGATCGATTGGACGTAAAATCAACTTCAGAACTTGTCGGTTCTTAGGAAGTAAGTTGATTTCATGGTTTTCAAAGAAACAAACGTGCGTCGCAACTTCCACGAGCGAGAATATATGGCCGCCGGAAGCCGCTCGCAAATTCTCCGTCGAAACATCACCGGATGACTATGAAGTAAAAGCGGACAGGTTCCAATTTTCTCGTGATAGCTCTAGTGCGATTGCCATTTCAGAGAATCCAAGATTTCACACAAGATGCAAGCATGTAGACGTACGACATCATTTCATCGAGATCACGTAGAAAAGAAGGATGTGATTGTTGAGAAAATTCACACGTACATACAAATGGGCGATATTCTCACAAAACCGCCGATAGAAGCAAGATTCAAAATGCGTGCGGATTACTTGGACTTCTCAACCCGACGATGCTTCACCCAGAATGACGGACCAGTGAACAGGACCCATGAACGAAGCAGACCCGGTGAACGGAACAGACACGAAGAATAGACGAACCAGTTTGAATACAAGCAAATAACCGAAATTCAGAATCAATGTCACTGATATCAGCTAAGAAAGAATTCAGCTAAACCAGATGCTGAAAGGAAAGGATTATTCAGCTGAGGGGGAACCAGCTGGAACCACGATGACCCAGCACACCCACTCAACCGAGGTATCAGCTGACTACAATGATCAGCTGAGAGGTTTGCAACAACATTAATTATTCCTACTCAATCTGTTTTCTGTCAACTCACATCTTGTCATTTCTAATCAATCTTAATTAAAAGTCTGCAAAGAATTGAATAATGGGAGTTTCGAGGCAAAAGTCAAAACGCCTCAACCGTTCTCTCTCACGCATTAACTCACATCCTCTAATCAAGAAATTGACATGACGCGAGAATCACTCCTAGTCGTAGATCTTCTTATCAATAGACAAATCTTGATCGTCCATTCATCAAGAAAACTCTTTAAATATGCTAGAAGATATACGCATCAACCCTAGAAAGTTTTTCAGCACTCTTTCTTATTTCCATCAATTGGTATTGTTTGTTTCTACTAACAAAAGATGCAGAAGAAGAACATGGAATCCAGAAAGATATCTCCCGAAGCCGATCAAACTTGAAGAATCTGTCAAAGCTTCAAGATAAGAGTTGCTTAACTCTCAGGAACCTCAAAGAAGACGGAAGTCCAGAAGAAGGTGAAGCCCATCGACGAACTAGGCCGCCGCAAAGAGAGACCGCAAAGCTCAAGAACGTCATCCACTGGAAGGTGCGTAAAACTTTACGGGAATGACAAAGGAAAAAGACCTCCTCAGCCCCACTGTTTCTCTCAACATAAAAAAAAAAGAGAACGGGACACACAACTCCCTGGGATGCAAAAATCAACGTCAACAGACCTGGACCAGATGTTGATAAAACCGGAGTATTCAAGAGCAGTCATGTCAAAGCTCTTGCTCCGCCACAGGAGGCACAGAAAAAGATGCAGGAGACAAAGCAGCATGCATCTAACTCCGTCCCAGCTGGGAATCGGAGACAACTTGAGGAGACAAAATATACTGAAGCACTGTCTTCAAACCGAAGACTCAAGTCAAAGGTGCTCAGTCAGTCAGCAGAGAAGCCAGCTGACATTATGAGAGAATTCGTAATCACTCTCCGAGGAGCAGAAGGCCCTCAAGCGGTCGTTTCTTTCAGTGGAAGAAAAGTTCACATCCCTGCGTGAACATAATCATCACCAACACCGCAACGGAGTATTCCAGCTGAACAACCAAGCTTAAACCCCAAGACAGATGGGATACTTCAACCGCCTTCTCCTCAGTTTCCTTCAGCTCCACAAGGACACCTTCTTCGAGATCTTTCAATAAAAGATGCTCAAGTCCCTGCACCAAGCTCAAATGAGAAACATCACCCAGCCAACGATCTCCTGCAGCTGGATGATGATGATATGAGCTGAATACAAGTCCCTCAAGTGCTGAATCAGACTTTCTCATTCAATCTAAGAAGTCTGAAGAAGCAAAATTGCAAGGAATGAAGTTATGCCCGACTCAGAAGATGCTATCTCCCGTGCTAACTCATCCCTCCAAGCACTCACTGACCGGATCGCCATTGAATCGTACCAAGGACGCCGTGTTCGCAATCACACCGAGGCTAATGCAACAGAAGAAGAGCCAGCTAACACAACAGCTGAGCCACTTAGACTCTAAACCTCGCTGCTCAGAGCTGAAAACCACAGTTTCGCCAAACTAAAACATCGCAACAGCCGATGGTGTATATCTCCCACCCTGTTTTGATCATGCCAAAAAGGGGGAAGTAAGGGAAAAGAGAGACAAGTCAATGAAGAGGCAAACTGTTGAGCTAGAGGAACCAGCTGAATCAGAATCAGCTGAAGAAGAGACGAGTCAAAAGAAAGAAACAACGGATGCAGAAGAGAAGACCCAGCCAACTGGGACTGAAGACTGAAGGATTGAAGGCAAACTGTTGAGCTAGAGAAACCAGCTGAATCAGAATCAGCTGAAGAAGAGACGAGTCAAAAGAAAGAAACAACGGATGCAGAAAAGAAGACCCAGCCAACTGGGACTGAAGACTGAAGGATTGAAGACTGAAGATTTGAAGATTTTTTTTTTCCTTCTTTCTTTTTCCTGTGTTATAATGTATTTTCTTACATTAATAAAACACAAGTTTTTCTGCGTCATAAGTTGTCTCAGTTAGATTTTGGCATCATCAAAAAGGGGGAAATTGTTGGGAAAATTATAAGGTTTCGATTTGATACCAAAACCCAACTGATTCTCCAACCGAATAGATGATCGCGTCAACCTAAATAGTGTTTTCCAGCTCGCCTGTTTGAGCCTTAGATGTTCTAGGATTGCAGGTTAAGGAAGCGGAAGACGACGGTCCGACCCACCGTGTCTACGGCGAGTCGGCCTAGCGGAAGAAGACGACCGACCCGTGTTCACTGAGTCAGCTAGCAAAAGAAAGCAGGCGTCAACCTTCAGCTGAGTGATCCAACGAGCTCGATCAAGGCGAAGAGAATTCGAGCCGAGTTCAAAACACACTGGTCCAACAGTACAGAACAAAGGAACTATCTCCGAAGACTCCACTTCAAGACAGGTCCGGCTCTGAATTCAAAAGCGGCTCTAAAGGCGAAGATCCCGAATCGTAGGAAGTCAACCTACCTCGACCAATGAGGGATTGCCGGATCGCATCCTAGACTTCGTAACCTAGGATGTGACACAAATGAAGACAGGTGCAGATACGCCCAACGACAGATCTTGTATTTAAGAAGAGTAGGTAAGATTCAAACGGCTCCTCCAACGGCTAGTCTTGAATCTCTACCTATATAAACCCGTCTTCAACCTCAGGATCAGATACGAAAAACTCTCTACAAGCTTTCATTATCTGAAATCATTATTCTTTCAAAAGCTCTCAAGCAGTTCTACATAGATCAAAGAACACTTTATCTTAAAGTGTTTCTAGTTAAGAAACTGCTTAGTTTTTGTCTGTTCCCTAGGCCAAACTCATTGTATATCTTAAGCCTAGATTTCGAACGAGTTTATCATACTCTGAAGTTCTTAATTGTAAGAACTCGTTCATAGTTGGAACCCCATACCCAAACCCAAACCCAGAAAGGTTAGGTAAAGGTACGCTTGCTCGAAGCGCGTAATTCGAGTGGTTAGGTTCTTCAGTACCCGGAAACTGAAGGTGTATAGGCTTGACCGGTGCCCGCAACCGTTGGAACACAGCTCGGGTTAGAGTTGTGAAGTTGCTTGGTACTTGGAAACCAAGTGGTAGTGGATTACCAGTGAACCTGGTCGTGGACGTAGGAGGTGTTACTCCGAACCACGTAAAAACTCGCGTGCTTCTTACTCTATTTTTTTTACTTTTGCTTTATATTCAGCTGTGTACTAACTCCTTTATATCATTGCATATTTGTTCAAAACTGCACAACACAGCTGCTCTCCAAAGACAGCTGTGTCTCTCTAAAAGTTGCACAACCTGACTAAGTTGAAAACGTTAAGTTAATCTTTTCAAACTGAGTTTTTCTAAGTAACCGAGCTAAGTTTTCAAACCACCACTTTCCACACCGCCAGCTGAATTATTTACCCAGCTGACCCTCCCCAGCTGGATCAATAACTGAGCTCACCAACTCTGTGTTTTAACTTGAAAAAGTTTCGAAAAATCTACTTGGTGCATTCACCCCCCCTCTACACCAAGTACCCAGCTCAGGGACCATCATTTCTCAACTCTCGGCTTCCATGAATGAACTCTAGGGGAATCAAGGTTGGTTACCATCACAAGTTCAAGTGAACCCTCGAGAACATGTGAACTTTATCACGTTGAGAAGTGCAAAGAGTTGGGTGAGCCACCAATGGAAAAGACGAATAAGAGTCCAAGAAATGGATCTGAAGAGAGAAGCAATTTAGCCAAACGGGACGATTATGATGTTCCAGCAGAAGATGAAGCTGAAAATACGTTCTGTTTGCCTAAACAGAATACTGATCCGGCAGTTGTGCTGAAGGAAAAGGAATCTGAAAAGGAAACCGAATTGGAGGAGCCAATTGAGGTACATAAACCTTTGAGCTTATATGATCCTAACATTGTGATTCCAGCACCTTTTCCTCGAAGATTAGCTAAGAAGAAGCCGGAGGTAGGTCTTATGGACTTTATGTCAATATTTGGAAAGTTAGAAATTAACCTTCCATTTCTACAAGCGATCAAGCTTCCTCCGTTGAGCAAATTAATGAAGGATTTCATTGCTGGAAAGTTGAAAGATGGTGGAAATATTTTGATGAGTGAAAACATATCAGCTGTGATGCAAAAGAAATTGCCACCCAAATGCAAGGACCCAGGTATGTTCTCTTTGCCTTGCTACATTGGAGGTACAAAGCTTAAGCATGTTATGTGTGATTTAGGAGCATCTCTTAACGTCATGTCATTATCTATTTATAATAGCTTAACTGGTGTGGAGTTGGTAGATACTAAAGTTGTGATGAAGTTAGCTTTTGATCATGTGTTTATCCTGAAGGTCTGTTGGAGAATGTTCTTGTGAAAGTGCATGATTTTGTGTATCATGCTGATTTCTATGTGGTGAAAATGAGTAATATACAGTCGAATGATTCAACTAGTGTTCTGTTAGGTCGTCCTTTCTTAAGGACTGCTAAGTCGGTCATTGATGTCTTTAATGGTACTATCTGCTTGGATTATCATGGAGAGAAATTCATTTTCAATATTGATGATACCATGAGTAATCCTCTCGGTGTTAAGAATGCATACACCATTGATGTGATTGACTCTCCTGTCCAAGAATATCTTGAGACTGAATTAATGCAGGAGAAGCTAGATCTAATTTCGATGAAAGGGACGACTGATTTTAATTCTCAAGATTCTGGAAATAGGTCCAGTTTAGCCAAACAGGATCCCAGCGACAGATCGGTGCCATTGGATGTGAAGATACCCAAGTTGGAGCTTAAGCCACCTAAATTCGCAAGAAGAAGGCTTGGGTGATTTCTTTCCCTTTCTTTATTTTTATTTTTATTTTTTTAATTTTGTTTTTTTCTTTTGTTTTTATTTTATTTTATCTTTCTTTTAGTTTTGTTTTTGCGTTTATGTGTTTGTTTTCCTTGGTTATGCTTTTTCTTTGTTTGGTTGAGGGCAAACAAAGCTTAAGTGTGAGGAGGTTGTCTTTGTGTGTTTACGTTAGTTCGTTCAATATATTTTTTTTATTTGAGTCAAGTTTTTGTGTCAAGTAAAGCCAAGTATTACCAGATTTGTTGATGTTTGTGGATATACTCTGCTCGTTGGAGTCTTGTAATTAACTTGGTGATTCAATATGCTTTTAAATGGTGGAATGCGATTTAATTTTTGAAGAATTATTGGATGATACTTGGGATGATGACAAAGGGCGATAATCGAATTTTTTAACCCACACTAAATGAGATTTGAGCCTTAAAATAGTAGAGCACTCTCTACTTTGTTCTTTCTGAGAAAATTTTTATTCACAAGGTTGCAATATCGAGTGTGCCATTTTGTAATGCATGATAGAAGGCATTAGGGTGAACCACTTTTGACCTGAGTTTCATTGCCCAACCTTTACATTAACCCCTAGTGAGCCATTTTGAAGCCTTGACCATTTCTTTGACTTGAGCTACTAAATATTTAACCAAGGCCTGTTTTGACTTTCTCTTGGCCCTATTGTGCATGTTCAAATTCGGAAATTCATCTATGTGTGATTTTAGTGAAAAAGGCAATTTTTGTACGTTCAGTCTGCCCGGACAGAACCTTGTGCTGAAGTTTCTATTCTGAAAAAATTGTGATTTGGTTCTGTTTGGCCAATCGGGGACAGATGTTGTAACTCATATTTTGTGTGCTTATCATTGGAATGTATTCTGAAGTGATGAATTGTATGTTCGTTCGAAATTTGAAGAAAAAAAGAGGTGCTGAAAAAATAAAAAAAAAAGAAAAAAGAAACAGAAAAAAAGAGACAGAAAAAAAAATGAAAATATGCACCTAAGTTTAGTTGACGTACAGTTTGATGGGTAGTGTGTTGAGATGAGTTAGTTTGTTCTCCTTATGATGCCTAATTTGCATGGATGATGATTCGGTTTGGATGTGCATGATACTTTGTTCTTATTTTCTGAAGCCTAGGAATCCCTGTTAGATCCTTCCAAATTTTGAATGATCCCTAGCCCCGTTACGCCAAATGAGAAAAGTCCTTCTTGAGTTACATATTGTCCGCTTTATATCGCGATCGAGTGAATATTGTCTTTGTGTGGCTGTCCCGGAATAGTGTAGGGAGTGAATGAGTGAATCCGTGAGATATGTTTGGTTGTTGCCCGATTTTGACTAAGTTGATGATAATTAGACATACTTGAGATTACATTTCGTTCATTTGGTGGTTGAGAATCTCTTGTTTGTTGTTTGATTCTTGCTTGCAGAAGTAGTTTGCAGTCGGTCATGTTGGTATTTACTTGGCAGTTTTATGTGTCTAGTTAGTTTGTTCGTGTCCCATCTTCTTACCTTCCATTCTTCTTTTATCTCTTTCTTGAGTCGTGTATTGAGTCTTGGGGAATTTGATGTTTCTGAACAACCGTGTTTGATGATTTAGTTTTATCTTCTCTTCATACTTGAGGGCAAGCATGATTCAAGTGTGAGGAGATTTGATGTGTATGTTTTTGGTTGTTCAGAAGTTGGGTTTTTAATCGTTTTGTGCAAGTATAATGCACGTTTTAGTGTGTCTTGTGCAGGATTTTTAGGAGTTTGTGAATGCAAGGATTTGGACTAGAGAAGTTGGAAAAGAAGAATATTTTGCATGATTTTGCTGTGGATTAAGGATGCAAGTAGAAGATGGGCTGTAATTAGTTTTGGATAATTTTTTTGGATAGATAGTATTTTATGGTTATTGGGCTAATTAAAAGTGTTTTGATTAAACCCATATATTATTTGGGCTGACTTGCGATAGTGGAAAGAATTAATTTCCTTATTCCTTTAGGAGTCAGCCGCATAGGTTATTTAATAGGGGATTGGCGGTGGATTAAGGAACACTTTTTGACCATACTTATTTCCTTTATTCCAGCCGCCGCTAGATTAGAGAATTGCGACACAGCAGACTTTGGAGTTTTAGTTTGATTCTTTTTATTATTTATTTTAGTTTGGAGTTTCGACTTGCATCGTATTTGGAGATTGATTTCTGGTGACAATTCTTTATTGCCTTTCAATTTAATATATTAGTATTATGTTTTTCTTTGATTATGTTTTGTTTCAATATTATGAGTAGCTAATTCGTTAATTCGGGCGAGAATAATGAAGCACTAGTCTAATAATCTGTGAGACTTAATTGTTCATATAATTAATTTCCTAGGGTTTCGATTTATTCCTTGTGTTTAAAGCTAATTTCGATTTTATTTAAGCCTGATCAACTTAGATTAAATTGGATTACAGTCAATTAGTTCCCCAAATCCGTAATTATTGTAATAGGGCTAATTAGTGATAAAGCTACCATGTACGTAGTAGGAATAAATTGGTAGAAGGGTTATTACTTGCGTTCTTGGGTAATCTAAATTGGGTTCCTTTAAATCTAAAAGCTATTAGAGCATTAAATCTAGGTCTGGCGTCTACTGCTAGGTTGTGTTTTAATAAGGGAAATAGTTAGGTCTGGCGTCTACAGCTAACTATCGATAAAGTACGTAGGAATTTGCGTATGTCCGCTGCGTTCACGGTACCCTATAACTGGTTGGTTCTTGGGAATTAATTAATCTTTGCGTCGATGATCAGAACCCTAGACTAGTGTGGATTTATTCGAAGCCGAATACTTTTCTTTTAATTAAATTCCCATTTACTATTTTGTTAATTTATTATTTTTCTTACTTTTAATTAATTATCTCAATTTAAGGCGTGGTGGCTACACCAAAACTAGATTTATAGGAAAAATAGGTGAATTCCTGTTCTCTGTGGATCGACCCTGCTTGTTGCTATACTAATTTAATTCTGAGCAGGTTGCAGGAATTATTTGGTGGTATACGACGTCCACCAAATTGGCGCTGTTGCCGGGGAACGGTGTTATTTAATTTATTTTTCTTATTGATCTTTGGTTACTTTTCTGTTGTTTATGAGCAGGGCCTCTAAACCAGATCTTATATATCATCCTGAAATTGAGAAGCTCGCGAAAAGGTTGAGGAAAGAGACCAAGCTCAGAAAGTAGCAGAATCTGTTGGAATCGCTAGGAGATCCGTCTGCCCAGACGGAAGCTGTTTACGAGTCCGACAGTAGTGTTTCCGAAGCTGAAGGTGTTCCGTTTGCATAAACAGAAGGTATTTCTGAAGCAGGAACAGAAACCGAGGAAGAAGTTGAGTCCATTTTTGTCGCGATTACTGAAGGCGACATGGCAGATGAATATCCAAGACTGAGTGAGCTTTCGAGCCATCTGGAAGATGATCCTCCAACACAGATACTCATACCAGATTTGGAGGCGTCAATCGAGATCAAGTTGGGGTTGCTGAATAATTTACCTAAGTTCTATGATAAAAAAAAGAGAGGATCCATATAACTTTCTGAGTGAGTTCGTCAAGATATGTAAGGTGCAGAAACAACCAGCTAGAGTTACTGATGAACAATTCAAGTTAGCGGCGTTTCCTTTCACTCAGACAGCAGAGGCGAACGCCTGGTTCACAAGCCTCCCGCCAAACTCCATATCTACATGGCTGACATGAAGAGGTTATTTTTGGAGCATGTCTTTCCTCCAACGAAGACTAATGCGTTGAAGAAGGAGATTATCGGAGTGAAGTAAGAATATGATGAATCGTTGTGCACTTACTGGACGAGATTTAAGAGATTGGTGGATAGTTGCCCGAACCATAGATATTCTGAGGGTGAATTGTTGCAGTATTTCTATCAAGGAATGACCGTTGACACAAAGAATCTTGTCAACTCATCAAGTGGAGGAAGATTTTCACATTGCAGAATGAGCGAAGCTAAGAAGTTGATTCAATACTTGGTAGAAGCAACAAGAGAATACGAGGAGCCTAGCCCTCGTTTGCATAAGAGAGCTGCACAAGCAAGTTCCTCAAATTTTGAAGAGAAGTTCGATGAGAGAATGAGAATGATGGAAAGAATGTTGAGTACTGTGGTTGAGAAAGTTGTAAGTGTTGGACCGATAGAGAAACCATGTGGTATGTGTGGTAATTTGGGCCAGTTAACGGTGCAGTGCAAATTGAACAAAGAGAATCACATTGCTCAAGCAAATTCATTTGAAAGTTGGTATGATCATCCACCACCAAAGAGAGATCCTTTCTCGAACACTTATAATCCAGGTTGGAGAGACCATCCTAATTTTCGTTGGAGCGATCAAAGCAATCAAGTGCAGCAACAATCTCAACAAGTGCATCATCAACAGAACTACCGACCACCTCATCAAAGAGGATTTCAGCAACCACCACCTCATTCGCAAGAAAATAAAGAAAAGTCCCTTGAAGAGATTATGGCTGATTTGATTGGCTCGCAGCAATTTTTGCAAAGGCAGAGCTGTAGCTGAAGAAGAAATCCAAGTGCTGCAGTCTGAGATTGACGAAGTTGTTGCTGAGCTGGAAGCTGAAAAACCAGCTGGACGGAGAGGAAAATGGAGCAAAATGATCATCCCTCTTGCCAAAGCTAGCGGAGCCACGCCAGAAGAAATCAATGATACATAATGGCTCTGCAACTTTGTGAATCAATAAAAACAATAAATGAAAAGTTTCCAAGAGCAGCAAAGGAAGAAGGAAATCTTGCTCAATGCTGAAGAAAAGAAGCAGAAGAAGAAAATAGCAAACATCAGAGCAGCGAAGAAAAAGTCTCAGATACCAATGAACTGGAGAAGAGTAGATGAATGAATCCCAGAAGAGTTAAACGACGACTGGGAACTTACAAAATTTGAGTTCATTGAAGACTACTACTATCTGGGAGCTTACCCAAATACGCCACCAGATGTTGCTTTCAAGATGCATCTCAATGAGCTTTTTCTTCAAGATATGATGACTGCTAAAGCATTCTTCAATGCTGCAAGGACCGCGAAGATCCAGTTCTCTGCCCCCCAACTATATCATCTCCAGCCACCGCTGATACCTGGAACTAATCTCCCTTACAAATCGCAAATTATCGCAGAAGTAAATAGATGGGCGATCAGAAGAAAAATTTCCAAGGTAAACAATGAAGAAAAGTACAGGTAGCTAGAACGGATGATCTTCAACCGGTACTGTTTGAGAACGAATGAGCAGCTGGAAGAAGATAGACAGAAGAATCAGCAGCAGCAGCAGAAATGAAGACCCAGCCAACTGGATTAAAATTTTTGTCTTATTTCAGTTTGTTAATCTTGTAATCATCTTTGAAGATTAATAAAACTGAAATATTTTTGCTCTCAAGCTCACCCTGATGACAATAACTCTTTGTCCAGGCTCTGAACTCTGAATTTGAATATCTGCTGAATTTACTTATCGTTTTAACCCCACTTTCTCATTAAGGAGGAAATAGGTTATTTTTCTCAGTTAGGTTTTGGCATCATCAAAAAGGGAGAAATTGTTGGGAAAATTCTAAGTTTTGATTTGATACCAAAATCCAACTGTTCTCCAACCTAGTAGATGAATGTGCAAACCTAAGTTATGTTTTCCAGCTCGCCTATTTGAGCTTTAGATTTTCTAACTTTACAGGTAAGGAAGCTGAAGACAGCAGAAGACCCAGCTGAGTAATCAACTGGACCCAAAGTCAGCTGATAGGTTTTCCAGGTGAATAGAGTTTAAGACTGAGTTGAGTCAGACTGACTCTTTCAAGTAAAGAAGAGTGGATCCAGCCAAGGAGATCCAACGGAGCAGAGTAAATTGAGCTGACTCAAGTCTAAGAGATTCAGCTATAAGATTCAACTGAGCAGACAAAGGGGAACTAACTCTGAAGAAATCACTTCAAGTCAGTTTACCCAATCCAGCTCTGAATTCAAAAACCAGCTCCAAAGGCAGAGATCCCGGTGTCAGAGGAAGTAAATATACCTCGACCAATGAGGGATCGACATCTCAGCATCCTAGAAAGGCGAACATAGGATCTGACACAATGATGAAGACAGGTGAAGATACGCTCAACGGAAGATCGACAGATCAGAGAGTAAGTGAGATTCAAACGGCTCTTCCAACGGCTAGTTTTGATCTCTACATATAAATACCAGTCTTCAACATCAGAATCAGATACGAAAAACTCTCAACAAGCTTTCAACTTCTCTGAATCTCTCAAGCATTAAAAGCTCTCAAGCATTTCTCAAACTCTTAAAAGAATACTTAAATTCTCAAGTGTTTCTTTTTGAGAAACTGCTTAAGTTTTTCGTCTGATCCCTAGGCAGAAATCACAGTAAATCCAAAGCCTAATTCTGAACGAGTTCATCTCCCAAAAGTTCTTCATTGTAAGAACTCATTCAAAGTTGGAAACCCAAACCCAAACCCTTCTTTACCCAGTAAAGGTTAGGTTAAGGTTACGCCTGCTTGAAGCGCGAAATTCAAGTGTGTGAGGTTTTTCAGTACCCGTAAACTGAAAAGGTTAAGGTTTTTTCAGTACCTGTAAACTGAAAAGGTTCAGGCTTCTACAGTGCTCGTAAACTATTAGAACATAGCTCAGGTTAGAATTGTGAAGTTGCTTGGTACATGTAAACCAAGTGGTAGTGAATTACCAGTTAAATCTGGTCGTAGAAGTAGGAGTAGTTTCTCCGAACCACGTTAAAATTCCAAGTTCTTTATTGCTTTCTTTATTCTCTGCATTTTATAATTTTAAAGAACTAATTGCATTAGCACAGCACGAGTTTTCAAGCTCAAAAGTTCTTTGGCTGTGTGACTCAGCCAGCTGCATTATTTTCAAAACTGCTTAACTGAAAACTTAAACTAAGTTTTTCTGAACTCTTGTAAAGGGAACGAGCTAAGTCTTTCAAACCACCACATTCCGCACCACCAGCTGAGTTATAAGTCCAGCTGACCATCTTCCTTAGAAGTCAGCAGGATTCATAACTGAGCTCTCACTCAACTCAGTTTTAATCTGCAAAAGATTTCAAAAATCCCTCTTCGGTGTATTCACCCCCCCTCTACACCGAAGACCTCGTTCCGGGACCATCATCCTTCGACTTGAGGTCATTATTCATTTTATTTGTTAAATGGTGTACTTTGACCAAGTACAAAGCTTGCACTCCAAAAGGGAAAGATACGGCTTGTGTTGGGTACATTATGAGGCAAATGAAAATGGTAGTTGAGCCAAGAATATGATTCATTCCTCGATTAGAATTTCGAGAGAACACTCAGTTTCTCTATATTATTTGACCATTAAGTCACTAGCTAGTACAGAGGATATATTCAATTAAAGTAATCGAATATGATCGTATGGGTCAATTAATAAAGATGAGATAAAGTGATTAAGCTATTTGGATAGACACATGACAGATCCTAGGCTTAATCGAGTGATTCGTGAATGAAGGGATATTACATAAAATTCATATAAAGGTTAAGTTTGTTGAATCCGTATAAACGTTCTTCATATATCGAGTTCGCTATACAATGCCGTCTAGGAGTTTTGTATAGACTTTAATTTGATTATCGTCGATAATGGAGGCCTATAGGATCACACAATAGGTGTTTTCTTGATTTGCTCAAGGGTGCAAAATTAGGGCATTATGATTATATCTAATGCTAGTCCAAGTGGGAGATTAAAAGATACTCTCTCCGTCCACGATAAATTTGCCACAATTTCCTTTTTGGTCCGTCCACAAAAAATTTGCCACATCCATTTATGGTAATAGACCCCACACACCTCACTTACTTTTCCACTCACAACACAATTTAAAACTATATAAAAGTGGGACCCTTATTCCACTCACAAAACAATCAACCAATAAATTATTAAAACCCGTGTCATCCACAATGTGGTAAATTTATTGTGGACGGAGGGAGTATTATGGACTAGATTAGGATATTAATTAATTATATAATTTTGGGATATATTAATCAATTAATAGTTGGACTATTAGATTAATTAATTGGAGAACAAAAGAAAAGCCCGGCCCATATTACCTAGGGTAATAGACGGTTTAATTCCTATAAGAATAGGAAATTCTGTTTCTATTGTTTGTGACTTTACGTATTATTATTCTCCACTCCTAAAACTAGGGTTAGTTCTTAGAGAATTAATCTAGGGTACTAAAGATTCGATTCGGAGAACTCCTAGCGTTCTTGGATCGAGATCATCACCGTTGAATTGTTCTTGCATCAGTTCGACACAACACGTGGATACCATCGTAGTGGATTCGATTGCAGGTGAACGAGATCCGAGAACATATTGATAAACTTCACAACAAGTAAGTTCTCTAATTGTTGTGTTCTATAGCAAAATCTCTATACATGAATCTAATTGTAAATCTAGATCTATTTCCTGATATATAATTAATTCCGCTGCGTATCATTAGATGATGTCAGGAAAACCCAAGATCGTTGTCTTGTTTTCATTTATGAAATGTTAAAAGGATCGATCCCGGAGGTTGCATTGCATTCTCCAAGTAATAGCCATTGAGTGTTGTACCATTGCTCAACGAGTTTTATGCAGAGTTTATTAATCTATACGGTATTAGTGGGAGACGAAATTGTAGGGCTAAATATGCTTGTGCTCGTGAAACTAAAACATTGAGATGGAACACCATTCCCGAATCGATCTAAATTAATTTATTAAGTTGATTCAATATTCACCAAGAATCTCGTAATAGTAAAACATCACGAAACACAAATTATTGAGGCAACTAAAATTAATATAGATATATATATATATATACCATCACTTTCACCATTTGTGTATCTAAGATAAGATAATTTAACTTAGGCATGTACTTAAGTCAAAAGACTCTATTTATCATCTTACAATTAATTAAACATTATACTTATATATACCAATATATATATATGTATTTGGGTATAGAAGTATACAAATTTAATTTAAGAACAAAAATAGATGCAACCATAAAGTATCAAAAGTCAACTTGGCATCTAGCAATATATAATGTCTGATTGGAATGACCCTACCTACTTTCTGGTAGGATATAAATATAGTACATAGTTCCAACAAATTTTGACATTTGCTTAAGTTTATTATTTTGTGTTTTACGAATATACGGTATCAGAATATATATATTGTTCAGGCAGGAAAATTTGCTAAACTTAATTTTAAATATTATCTACACTATGACTCGGTGTTGGCTTGATCCTAAAATTGAGAGTGCAGATAATTAACATTAATCTAATCAATTAATTGTGTTCCATTTATATTCTTATGATATCATATATACTACATATGAAGTAATAGTACCATTAATTAATACATAGAACATATATATTCAGTTTATGCATTCTATTTATAAACATATAGTATTTGTTTTATAAACTACTAAAAACGTGCTTTGATAACTTAGCTAGAAATTGTTAGGATTTGATCGTCTATTTCACGAACTTATTGGATCAGTACACCAATGGGAAATCAAATTTTCTAGTTTACTTTTTATATCTCACTCATTGCCCCAATAACAAAACTACACAATTTAGTAGCAGTCTATTTCAAGTAAGATGTAGGGATATTCCTGGTATAGAGATGAAGAAAATTTTCATGTAACCAAAAAGAAATGTACCTCTCATTCATATTTAAACACAATAAACCTCAACATACAAAAGTGATACTACTAATTACTCCCTCCATCTAATAATAACATTAATTTAATTCCATTTTGTATATTCATAAAAAACATGCATTTTTCATTTATAGTCACTATCCCACCAAAAAAACTCTTAATTATCAATCTCACTATACCCACATATTTACAGAAAATACCAGTACTAGGCCCGCCACTAATATTTTAACCCACCATTAATTAACATAACACTACAAATAATTTGAACTCTTCCTTTACTCACAAAACATTATCATATTTTAAAGTTGCTAAAACCAGCCCGAATCGGGCTAGCTCGACCCAAATTATGTATTTGGCACGTGATCTCAGAACAATCTAAAATAATACTTCCTCCATCCCTCAAAAGTAAGTTGTGGGGAGGGCGGCACGGGTTTTAAAAAAGTATTGGGTAGATGTATTTTGAGTGAAGTAAGAAACCCACTTATTTGATTTGTTGTGAGGTTTAAAATATTAGAGAGTTAGTGGGTCATGTCCTAAAATGGCGATCATATTTATGGGAAACGTTCCAAAATAACAAATTAACCATACTTTTGAGGGAGGAAAAGAGTATGCTTTTGGCCAGTGGATGATGGCCCGAACTATAGCCCGACTTTGGACTGGCTTGATCATATTTTATAGGTCCGACAAATTTTCAGGTCACTACAATCATCACCGAATACTTGCCTTGACCTAACCGACTAGAGTTGGGTTGACTCGACAGTTTGACATCTCTAGGAAAACCGGACCGACCGTTGGCCGGACCTATCATGTCATTAATGATAATTATATCTAGAAGCGGTATTAGATTTTGTAGAGTACGGCCACGTACGTACAATGTGCTGCCACGTAATCCTAAAACCACACGTTGGCCCTACGCACGCCGCATGCCTTCTGCGATGTGATCAGCCGCAAACAAAATAAACCAAATTCTATTTTAATTATTTTTTAAATATTTTCATCAAGCCCGTTTCATGCCATCTCGATACCGTACTTGCTATTATTCTTTAAATAAGTAAATAAATATAAATGATCTCACTCAACTCCACTCTTCTTTCTATAAATTCCGCCGTTTTCCGATTAATTCCATGCAAAACAAAAACACATTATTAACCAACTCAACACAAGATTCAAAACTTTGGATCCCAAAAAAAAAAAATGAGTTTCAAAAATATTTCAGTCGTATTTAGTATTTTCTTGATAATACTCGCACACCTCTCTGTCCCGGCCGAGTCCGTAGTGACGGAGTGCGGCGGCGACGCGGCGAACGACGGATGCACCGACAAGAAGAAAGCGCTGCCGCTGAAGATCATCGCCATCGTCTCGATTCTGGTGACGAGCATGATCGGAGTCTGCTTGCCGCTCGCCACGCGCTCCGTCCCGGCCCTCAGCCCGGACCGGAGCCTCTTCGTCATAGTGAAGGCGTTCGCCGCCGGTATTATTCTGGCCACCGGTTTCATGCACGTGTTGCCGGATTCCTTCGACATGCTGTCGTCGGATTGTTTGAAGGAAAACCCTTGGCATAAATTTCCCTTCACCGGATTTGTGGCGATGCTCTCTGCGATTGTCACGCTCATTATCGACTCCATGGCCACCAGCTTTTACGCCAAGAAGAATAAAGGGGGGGTGGTGCGGCCGGAGGTCGGCGGAGATAGAGAGATGGTGGCGGTGGAGGCAGGCGGCGGCCATGCTCATCTCCACGGCGGCCACCACCACGGCGGCAAGCTGGTAGTTGAGGGCTCGCAGCTGCTGCGTTACCGAGTTATTGCCATGGTTAGTATATATATATGTTAAATTAATTATTCTGATAAGTAATTAATTGATTTTGTCTGATCTGGATATAGTTTCAACTATTCAATAGCTTCAGAATTCATTAATTTTGCTCTTTCTTCGAGTAATTTTCAATTATTTAATAATGTGTTAATTTGTTCTAAATTCATAAACAATAGTACCCATTTTCCATTTTTTTTTCAATATAAAATAAAAGTTCGGCTTAAATACAGAACTTTAACTCTTTCCTGAATTCTCAAAATTGAAATTATGTCAAATCGAAATTAACTTGACACCAAATTTCGACCACGGGGTGAGTTTTGTTTTTGCCACATCATTCTTTATTTATGTTGGAAAACGGACAATGAATACTATAATATATGGATTTAGACCTAATTAATTCTATATTATTTTAGAAGAGTGTACTTTCCAATGATTTCTGTTGCGTCCAACAAGATCAAAGCCTAAGCCTTGCAAGCACAATTATGTATTAATTTGGCAATTTTTTCTTGATAAAATAAAGTATTATTGTAGTTATAAATAAAATTGTAGTTTTGAGTGATCTTTTTAGTTTAAGCTTTAAAGTATTTGTACTTTTGCAATCTATCTATTTTTATTTTTTATTCAATTTCTATTTCTTAAAATTTAGGTATATTTTCTTTCGTTTTTCATTCTTATATTCTTTATATTGAAAAATAATTGATGATGAGAAATGTGATTATCGGCTGTTATCTCATTAATTAAATAGGACGAAAAATTATCTAACATGACTAGGATAGGGAAAGTTTGAGTCCTTAATTTTCAAGATGAAAGATGAACCATATTTTTAAGGATCCCTATGCACACTTTTTATTGAGAAAGTTATAAGTCGCAGGATGTGCTTCATTCGACAAAACATATCTATCTTTTAAATAATTATGGAATATATATATACATAGTTACATACCCCACTCAACTCCAACATATTTAATAAATATATTGGCGCGTTTCGAACTTATGACAGGTGTTAGAGCTAGGCATCATCGTTCACTCGATAGTGATAGGGCTATCGTTGGGCGCATCGAGTAACACTTGCTCCATCAAAGGACTCATCGCTGCACTTTGCTTCCATCAAATGTTCGAAGGAATGGGACTTGGAGGTTGCATTCTTCAGGTACGTGTTATATATAAATCATAGTCATCCCTATAAAGAAATTAAACGGGACATATATAAATCATGGACTAGAGGATTTTATCTCGTACATATATAAATGTTGCAGGCAGAGTACAACTTTGTGAAGAAGGCCGCGATGGCCTTCTTCTTCGCAGTGACGACTCCTTTTGGAATCGCACTCGGAATAGCACTATCGAGCACTTACAAAGAGAACAGCCCTCGATCGTTGATCACGGTCGGGTTGCTCAACGGGTCGTCTGCAGGGCTGTTGATCTATATGGCGTTGGTGGATCTCTTGGCGGCCGATTTCATGGGGCCCAAGCTGCAGGGGAGTATAAAGCTTCAAATCAAGTCATACATGGCGGTGCTCTTGGGCGCCGGAGGAATGTCTCTCATGGCTAAATGGGCTTGAAGATTCAAATTGAAAAAAGTTTATGTGTATGTGGTGTGTGTGTGTGTGTGTTTTTTTTTTTTTTTTTGAGGGAAATGTGTCTTAATTTTCTCTGTGTTACAAATTTCGGTGTTTTTCAAGCGTTCTTTGAGATGTAAGTTTTACCCAAGATGTAAGATTATTGTAGAAGTAATGAAATAAGACGTTTCTTATACTCCTTGAGTATATATATACAGACAAAATTGCCTTTAAGTGAAATCAGATATATAGTGTAAAATTATTTGGTTTGAATGTGATTATTGATGGAAAATCTTAAACATTAAAAAAGTTATTTGTCGAGTACTTGAATGTGTTATAGAAAACTACAACATAATGGAGGTGAATGATTTGTTTGTATATGTTTGAAATGTTAGGAAACTCCATACTCGAATGAGCTTACAAGGAATATAATAAAAATAGAAACTGGACTAAAAAAGAAGAATAGTCAGAAATACAAAAAATAAACTGTATTACTAGAAACGAATTGCAAACTCAAATTTGAAGTCGCCCGAAGGAACCCTTCTGCCCGCAAGACGAGAAACGTCCCGGTAGTGCTTCACGGATTGACGGCTCGTCTCCAAAGGTAAACGACTTCACGTCTCGGAGGTAGTAGCACCACACACCTACGAGCTCCGACGAACTAGACGAGAACGAAGACAGAGCTATACTATGATTTTATGCAAAAGAAGTTTGGAGTACAGAAGCTGAAACAATTTTCGTATATCCCCAAAACTTGATGTATGCCTCCTATTTAAATAGGCAATACCACATATATGGGATTAAATACACCTAATGGTGCAATAACAACTTTGACGATTTTGCTATTCAAAATAGCTGTTACAAAGCTTTGAATTTGGAGGTTTTATATTTGAGATTTAATTCTCATCAAGTGGCAGTGGTTAATTTCATTCATGAGAATTAATTCTCATCACATTGCCGTTTCAAAATATTACGAAATGGCTAAAGCTTATTTCACTATGAGCTCAAAATAGTCAACCCAAAATTATTTAATTAATGGGTCGATATTTTCTAATAATCAAACATAATAATGTTCAATATTTTATGACATGAATCCAACCCAATTTTCAAATAAAAATTGGATTAAAAGAATTAATTCATGTCCAATTTGAAACCAAAGCCCACGGTCGAGTCGAGCCCGAGCTCGTCCCCTCAACATGGATTAACGAATTTGCCTACAAACAAATTTATATCCAACACCTCCAAAACACAATTCAAATATGTCATTTCTCACTCACCATTTAATGGTTTTGAGAACATGAATATATTCCGATTATTTACTTGACAAGTAAATTAATCTTCATTATTTAATTCTCAATAATTAAATAATTAACCACCATAAATAATGATTTTCAAACCATTATATCCAACAATCCCCCACATGAGTGAGAAAGCCGTATGCAAATGTATGCAGACACTTAGCTCAGTCCTCAAGAGACGCTATTGCATTTGGATAGGTGGCTTGTGACCTTGAACCTTCCATAGTCAAAATCATCGAGTATACTAGCGGCCTAGTGGACGCGATGCCTTGAACTAGTCCTCCTTGGTGTATACCGAGTCAACAATATTGACACAATATCGTCTCAATCCTCATCCGTTCTCACGTTTGTGTCCTTTACAGGCCATGGAACACCCTTTGGATTCATAAGTGCATCGTCGAAGCGGCCCACACTTCACACTTACATAGGTGATTCTTTTTCCAAGTATCCTGCTATACTTGACCTCCCCGATGTATCCAAGAATCATTAAAAGTCAAAAGACTTAACCTCATCACGTGCAGGTTTCCAAACACTTATTGTTCTCAGGGAATAGGTGAATTTGAGTGTTTTTTCTCACACGGACTCTTATAGCTTCGTTTTCCCATTGAACCAAGTTCTTGGGATCCTCCAGTCATCATGGTTGGGTTTCTACTATAATCATCCTTAAGATGTGGATTTTAATCCCATTCCTTCTAACAGTTTATACATTTGATCTCGATGTATGCTTTTAGTCAACGGATCCGCTAGATTATCTATTGATCTTGTATATTCAATTGAGATAACCCCACTCGTGATCAAATGTCTCACAGTATTATGTCGACGACGAATGTGTCGAGACTTACCGTTATACAAACCACTCTGTGCACGTCCAATAGCTGCTTGGCTATCACAGTGAATCATCACTGATGACACAGGTTTTGACCAACATGGAATATCCTCGAGAAAATTTTTAAGCCATTCTGCTTCTTCACCAGCTTTATCTAAAGCTATGAACTCTGATTCCATGGTGGACCTTGCTATACAAGTCTGTTTCGTGGATTTCCACGACACAGCACCACCCCCAATAGTAAATACGTAGCCACTCGTTGAAAACGAGTCCTTCGCATCTGATATCCAATTAGCATCACTGTACCCTTCAAGTACATGGGGATCTCTTGTATAGTGAATTGCAAAATTCTGAGTATATTTTAAATATCTCAGAACTCGTTCAAGAGCTTTCCAATGTTCTTTACTTGGATTGCTCGTAAACCTACTTAATTTGTTCACCGGACATGCTAAATCAGGACGAGTACAGTTTGTGATATACATCAAACTCCCAATAATCTTAGCATATTCTTCTTGAGCAATAGGTTCCCCCTCATATTTGTTCAAGTGAACACTAAGCTCCCATGGAGTCTTAGCTATGGGCTTATCGAAAGCGTTGAATTTCTTAAGCACTTTCTCAACATAGTGAGATTGTGTCAAAGCAATTCCATCCGAGGTTCTTAGAATTTTAATTCCAAGAATAACATCGGCTAAGCCCATATCCTTCATGCTAAAATTCTTACTTAACATGCATTTTGTTTCTCCAATCACACGAGAGTTACTACCCATGATCAACATGTCATCTACATATAGACAAACTATAACGTAACCGTTATCCGAGTTCTTAATGTAAACACATTTATCACACTCGTTGATTTTGAAGCCATTTGATAACATTGTTTCGTCAAATTTCAAATGCCATTGAAGCGGAGCTTGCTTCAAACCATATAAAGATCGTTGGAGTTTGCAGACCTTGTGCTCTTGCCCAGGTACTACAAACCCTTCAGGTTGCTTCATATATATTTCGTCTTCCAACTCACCGTACAAGAATGCAGTTTTCACATCCATTTGATGAATCTCAAGATTGTGCAAGACAGCAATCGCAAGAAGCATCCTAATGGACGTGATCCTTGTTACCGGTGAGTAAGTATCAAAGAAGTCATATCCTTCTTTTTGTCTAAAGCCCTGCACAACAAGTCTGGCTTTGTACTTATCGATAGCACCATCAGCTTTATACTTTTTCTTTAGGATCCATTTGCATCCTAAAGCTTTACAACGAGGTGGAAGATCTACTAACACCCAAGTGTGATTCTGCATAATAGAATCAATTTCACTATCGATAGCTTCTTTCCAAAAAGTTGCATCTGGACCAGATAAAGCATCTTTGATCGTCACCGGTTCGCCATCTAACATTAAGACAACGTAATCCGGTCCAAATATTTTTGCCTTTCTAACTCTATTACCACGTCTCGGTTCTATATCCACAGGATTAGATCTCGGTCTTTTCCTATTAGGCGGTCCAAAATATATCGGATTAGAACTCGTGGCTTCGCCTATATGTTCAGAACTTGTAGCTTCGACTACAGATTTAGAACTTGTAGCTTCTTCTTCAAATCTCTTCCTAGAGCTTTGATCAATATTATCCTTATTTGGATAGATATTTTCAAAAAATATCGCATTCCTTGACTCAATCGTTGTTCCTACGTGCACATCGGATATCTCCGATCTATGTACTAGGAAACGATAGGCACTACTATTAAGTGCATAACCAATAAAGATACAATCAACCGTTTTAGGCCCAATTGCAACTTGTTTTGGAAATGACACTTCAACCTTAGCTAGACACCCCCACACTTTGAGGTATTTATAGGAAGGTTTTCTACCTTTCCATAGTTCATAGGGAGTCACGTGTTTCCCTTTGAGTGGTATCTTGTTCAAGATATAGTTGGCTGTCAGAACAGCTTCCCCCCACATGTTCTGGGGTAATCCTGAACTAATCAACAAAGCATTCATCATCTCCTTAAGTGTTCGATTCTTGCATTCAGCAACACCGTTAGACTGTGGTGAATAAGGAGCCGTCGTTTGATGGATTATACCACTTTTGTTGCATAATTCAGCAAACGAAGCAACATATTCTCCACCTCTATCACTTCGAACTATCTTAATTCGACAACTTAGCTGATTTTCAGCTTCATTTTTGAAGTTCTTAAAAGCTTCTATAGCCTCGTCTTTACTTCTTAATAAGTAAATATAACAATATCTTGTGCAATCGTCAATAAAAGTAATAAAGTACTTTTTACCACCTCTGGTTTGCACAAACTTTAAATCACATACATCAGTGTGAATTAATTCTAGAGGTTTAGTGCTCCTCTCAATCGATTTGAACGGTAACTTAGCCAATTTAGCTTCAACACAAACTTCACATTTATCTTGTGAGTTAAATTCATTTATTTTTAGTAAATCCATTTTTACTAATCTTTTTATAGCATTTAGATTTACGTGACCAAGTCTACAATGCCATAAATCGGAGCACTCAAGCAAATAAGCAGAAGAAGTAGATGTATTTTTATTAGCTCTTGCCTTAGGAGGCTTACAAGCCCTAACTGCAAGCTTGAAAAGTCCATCGGAGGCATACCCCTTGCCAATGAACATTCCCCGCTTACGAATTATTACATAATCAGACTTAAACAACAGTTCAAAATCTTTCTTAGTAAGCCTAATGCCAGAAACCAGATTCTTTCGGATTTCTGGAACATGCAGTACATCCCTCAGAGTAATCTCAACGCCAGAGGTCAGCTGAAGTATCACTTCGCCAGTTCCAACCACTTTGGAAGTTCTATGACTGGCTTCCACGATCGTCTTGTCTTCACTAACTTCTTTGTAGTTGAAGAACAACTCTCGATTGGTACAAATGTGAACAGTAGCACCAGTGTCCACAAACCAAGACTTCGGGTTGTCAACATGATTGACTTCAGAAATAGTGCCGACAAAATCTTCTTTGTCCCAACCGGCAAAGTCATTTTCAACGTTGTTGACATGGCTCTTTGCCTTCTTCTTTTTCGACTTCCTGCAGTCCTTAGCCATGTGACCCGGTTTGTCACAATTGTAGCAGTTTCCACCAAATTTTGGTAGTGCAGCAACTTCTTTTCCCTTGCCCTTATAGTTATTATTCGGGCGAGGACGTTTGTTTGAAGGACCTGCACCCTTCCCGATCAGGTTCACCTTGGCCTCGTACGGACCTTTGGCCCTCATTTCTTGATCCTTGACTTGAGCCTCCACTTGAAGCTTCACAACCAAATCCTGAAGAGGCATCTCCTTTCGCTTATGCTTAAGGTAGCTCTTGAACTCCTTCCAGCCCGGAGGTAATTTTTCAATCAAGACTGCAACAGTAAATGCATCAGGAAGAACCATTCCTTCTTGATGGATGTCGTGCACCAAGATCTGAAACTCTTGGACTTGTTGCATTATCGGTCGAGAATCAACCATCTTGTAGACCATGAACTTGGAAACTACAAACTTCTTCGTGCTGGCCTTGTCAACACGATACTTCTGATCAAGAGCCTCCCAAAGCTCTTTGGAAGTCTCTTTGACCGAGAACACGGAGAATAGACTATCGTCTAACCCGTTCAGCACCATATTCCGACAAAGATAGTCGGAATGTATCCAAGTATTGTAACGAACACGAACTTGGACATCCACCTCGTCCTCAGCAGGAACCGAGGGCTTGTCATCACGCAAGAAGCTGTCAAGCCCCATGGTGGTGATGTAAAACATCATCTTCTGCGCCCAACGCTTGAAATCAACGCCCGAGAAGGTTGGAGGCTTCTCGGCTATTGGGATTGCTCGAGGTGGCTGCAACGGAGCCATAGCTGAAGAGGATGAGCCGGTGGTGGAGTTGTTGGTAGGAACAGACGTCATTCTCCAAAGTAAAGGGATTAGTTTCGATAGTTTTTAAGTCAATATTAAAAGTCCAGAATCTGAGCTCCTTTGCACGAACAGCAGTAAACGAACGAGTAACAGGTCGACATTTTCTCGTCTTGCGAATGTTAGGAAACTCGATACTCGAATGAGCTTACAAGGAATATAATAAAAATAGAAACTGGACTAAAAAAGAAGAATAGTCAGAAATACAAAAAATAAACTGTATTACTAGAAACGAATTGCAAACTCAAATTTGAAGTCGCCCGAAGGAACCCTTCTGCCCGCAAGACGAGAAACGTCCCGGTAGTGCTTCACGGATTGACGGCTCGTCCCCAAAGGTAAACGACTTCACGTCTCGGAGGTAGTAGCACCACACATCTACGAGCTCCGACGAACTAGACGAGAACGAAGACAGAGCTATACTATGATTTTATGCAAAAGAAGTTTGGAGTACAGAAGCTGAAACAATTTTCGTATATCCCCAAAACTTGATGTATGCCTCCTATTTAAATAGGCAATACCACACATATGGGATTAAATACACCTAATGGTGCAATAACAACTTTGACGATTTTGCTATTCAAAATAGCTGTTACAAAGCTTTGAATTTGGAGGTTTTATATTTGAGATTTAATTCTCATCAAGTGGCAGTGGTTAATTTCATTCATGAGAATTAATTCTCATCACATTGCCGTTTCAAAATATTACGAAATGGCTAAAGCTTATTTCACTATGAGCTCAAAATAGTCAACCCAAAATTATTTAATTAATGGGTCGATATTTTCTAATAATCAAACATAATAATGTTCAATATTTTATGACATGAATCCAACTCAATTTTCAAATAAAAATTGGATTAAAAGAATTAATTCATGTCCAATTTGAAACCAAAGCCCACGGTCGAGTCGAGCCCGAGCTTGTCCCCTCAACATGGATTAACGAATTTGCCTACAAACAAATTTATATCCAACACCTCCAACACACAATTCAAATATGTCATTTCTCACTCACCATTTAATGGTTTTGAGAACATGAATATATTCCGATTATTTACTTGACAAGTAAATTAATCTTCATTATTTAATTCTCAATAATTAAATAATTAACCGCCATAAATAATGATTTTCAAACCATTATATCCAACATGAAATTTATATAAATAAATATAATTAGTCAGCAATTAAATAATATTATATATAGACTTTGGAAGTGGTTAGCAAGGGAAAAAAACCGCCCATTTTTTAACTAAAAAATCAATCATACGATTTTTAATCGGTTCAATTAACAATCAAAAATTAAAAAAATAAAGACCAATTAAAACTTGTTATAATGGTTAACCTAAAAATCAAATCGATTAACGATATACTCCCTCCGTCCCAATAGCAAGGTCTAACTTTTTTAATTGATAAGAGTATTTAATTAATAGAAGTGAGACCTTGCTATTAGGATGGAGGGAGTACTAAACAATTAACCAACATAAAAGAAAATTACCATTTTTTCTATTATCTATCATGAGAAAATTCGACTTAAAATGAAAGGATTTAAAGCATATATACAATATTAAAAATAATAAAATGTTAATGCATAATTCCAATAGAATAAGCTTCTAATTCATTGAAACTGACAATTGAGCCCTCTTCAATTGTTTCTGGTCATATGGCTAATCATCAATGCTTCATTTAAAAGAAGAAGTTTCTAAAAAAAGCAAAAAACAAAATAAACAGTTTTTAGTTAAAACTAATAAGTAAATAAAATACATATAATATTTATATAAATATATAATTAATTATATTAATAATTATTTAATATGTACCGACTCAGTCGATTAACCGTCGATTTTAGATACTTAAAAATTAAAACCGAACCGATATCTTCGATTTTTCAAAATTAGAAGCATTATCCGAAGCATCGGTTCAATTAACCATATTTTCGGGACGTTTGTCGCTCGGCTCGGTTTTTTGGATTTTTACCCTAGGAACAACTAATGATTTCTGGATTACGATTATAAAAAATGTTTTACCTAATCTAATTTCGGTTACTTAATTAAAAAAAAAAGTATATTCAAATGAAATTCAACATAGGAATAATCTCTAAAATTTCAAAATTGAAATATTTGATTCCTTTTAAATTAGGCTAAGATCGATCGTGTTTAACAATTGAGACTATAGATGAAAATTGAAAAGTCCTTAGAAAAATTTCAACTTGCCTTTCTTTTCTTTCTTAAAACTTCATATCGTCATGCGACAAGGTAAACTCTATAAATGAGCTCAAAATACTATAAACGAGTCAATGCATTGGTGAATATTTTATTTCATGTTATTAGTCAACCAGCTAGAATTTATTTGATTAGTCTGGCCCACCCAAATTCTAGCTAATATATTTATATGTACATAATTATTAAAGATTCAATCGTAAGGTACATTACATAATTGTATCGTTGTACGTAGATATGCAAATGAGTTGACAATGATATTTAATTGTACTCAATGAATCAGATACATCTAAATCAAGACTCAAACCACATCAAATATAACAGATGAATTGTGTATACCCGGGCTATGTATAAAGGGTTAAAACGCCTAAAAATGATTAGGCTAGTCGATGTTGATGTGAAATTATATTATATAAAAAAAATCAATATAGTGATTTTTGAAATACTTAGAAAAATCTGAATTGTCAAATAGACCGATCCGATCTGATCTGATCCGATTTAAAAATGTGGCGCAGGCTGGGCTAGGTGATCCCTTCGAAGTGGGCTCCATATGGGTCCCTAGAACGTGCCTGGTCCAGACAGACCTGCTCCAGTCACAAGCTTGGACTAGTCCAATCCATTTGACAACTCTAAGAAAGACTTAAAGTTGGGACTGTTAATATCGGGTTGATTTAACCTCTATTCGATCTAGAACCTATATATATATATATGGATGGATGGATTATTATAGAAACTATTTCTCCCCTGATAACTTGAAATATATTAAATGACATGCATTAAAAATTGCGATACATATGAAATTAGAGAATAGACTGAACTAATTGCAAGTTGGAGTCATTTTAATATAGGTAAATAAATAAACACACGCGAACTAATTGCTAATCCGAGCTAATTAGCACGTGTATATATATATTCATTAATTCACTTGTAGGGCCACGTGTATCTTAGAAAGTTGCCACATCAGCATCAAAAGTTTCCACGTAATACAACCGATAAGCCATGCTTAAGTAGACCACACGCCTATTTTCATGGCAGTCAAATTTACACACTTCTGCATCAACTAATAACAAAAATTCGTTTATATGTGAGATTAAATCTTACGATATGCCATTCCCTATTTTCATGAAAGAAAATCAACGCACGCGATCTCATTTCCATGAAAATATAACAGAAAATTTCGAACTTCACTCTATAAATTTGCATAGTTTTAATCGATCAATTGACTTCAACATTCAAGATTTCATTTATATATATACAAGAATAGAATAGAGAAATCGAACCTCGTGTAAATCAAACTCGAGCCATGATTTCGAAACACACAGCAACCGTCGTTTCGATCTTCTTCATCATACTCTCGCACCTCTCTGGCCAAGCCCAGTCCGTCGCGCCGCAGTGCGGTGGCGGCGAAGACGGCGGCTGCTACAACAAGAAGGCGGCGCTGCCGCTCAAGATCATCGCGATCGTCGCCATTCTCGTGACCAGCATGATCGGCGTCTGTCTGCCGCTCGTCACGCGCTCCGTGAAGGCGCTCAGCCCGGACCGCAGCCTCTTCACCGTCGTGAAATCGTTCGCCGCCGGCATTATTTTGGGCACCGGCTTCATGCACGTGTTGCCGGATTCCTTCGAGATGTTGTCGTCGGAGTGTTTGCCGGAGAAGCCATGGCATAATTTTCCTTTCACCGGACTGGTGGCCATGTTCTCCGCCATCACCACGCTCACGATCGACGCCCTGACCACCAGCATTTACTCCCAGAAACACAAAGTGGAAGCGGAGCTGCCGGAGAGCGGCGGAGCGCGGGAGGTGGAGGCGGCGGAAGCTGGCAGAGCCGGCCATTCTCATATCCATATCCCCGATCAAGAAATTGAGGGAATGAAGCTTCTGCGTTTTCGAGTCATTGCCATGGTTAGAGCACTAACTATATCTTCATTCAATAATTGGTTCAAATAGGTTAAGTCCATCGTGCATGCATTACGTTTTGTTCTAATATGATTTACCTATGTTGTGTGGTTGATATAAATTGAGCACACTCAGTTCATTTAATAATAACAACCCTATTATACGTGACATGCATGTATAATAATGATGATAGTCGATTGGAGAAAAAACGAACAATATTTTACTAGTGGTTAATTTTTATAAATATTGCAGGTTTTGGAGGTGGGCATCATCGTACACTCAATTGTAATAGGGCTATCACTGGGTGCATCGAACAATACTTGCTCAATCAAAGGCCTAATCGCTGCACTTTGCTTCCATCAAATGTTTGAAGGAATGGGACTAGGAGGTTGCATTCTTCAGGTACATTATATTACAAATTAATTATGAAATTATATATATCATTTTCTAATTAAATAAATGAGATATGAATTGTGGACTAGAGAATTTCATCTGATCGTGCAGGCAGAGCTGAAGTTGGTAAAGAAGGCCGCGATGGCGTTCTTCTTTTCCGTGACGACTCCATTTGGAATAGTATTAGGGCTCGCCGTATCAAGCACTTACAAAGAGAACAGCCCGCGCGCGTTGATCACCGAGGGGTTGCTCAACGCGTCTTCTGCAGGGCTATTGATCTATATGGCGTTGGTGGATCTTTTGGCGGCCGATTTTATGGGGGTCAAGATGCAAGGAAGTGTGAGGCTCCTACTAAAGTCATTTGTGGCTGCAGTTTTGGGTGCCGGAGGAATGTCCATAATGGCTATATGGGCTTGAATTTGTTGGAATAATTCGCTAATTTTACGCCATTTTTAAGTTGTTTCGATTAGATTTTTGTTGACTATGCTATTTTATTTTAACGAATGTTCATGTCAACTGCATATCCCGTTTTTGTGCAATAGGGTTATGATCTTTCTTGGATGTAAAGATCTTTTTGCCATTATTCTTTATTCATCTTTTGATCCTTTTACTTATTTAATTATTTTTTTTCCTTTCGAATCAATAATGCACAATGTTTGTGAATTCATTAATTAGTGATGTATTTTTCTGTTTCTCCAATTTTAATTTGGAACAAGCTAGTCAAATATCTAGCTTCGAGGAACTGTTGGTATATCCCATGTCATATTTAATTAATATGAGATAAAGATAGAGAATCGTAGCAAAACACATAAACTTGGTGGTCTAGAAATTTGGAGTCTTTGTTGTAGATCTGAACGTATACTTAATCTTGTTGTTCGTTTCTTCAGTTTATATATATATATATAGGGAGAGGATCAAATAGGAACTCCCATTTTATATGGGAACTAGGAACCAATCCAAGTCATCCATCCTTTAAGATTTATGGATATGATTTAATCTAATAACTAATTGGTCAAACCCGCTTTAGTTGGTCAATCCCGCTTTTTTTACTTAAGTAAGGTTACTATGGTAATTTTTGCTGTTTTATCCAGTACAAAATCGAGATGCACAAAATAGTGTAAAGTGATGCATCAATATCACATTTCTGATGCATTAATCTAGAACGAATAATATTTTTTACACCCCATGTTTATAAAAAACAAACAAGATTTATAAAGTGTGTACTACAATGAATATATTACGTATATCATATTTGTAATCGTATATGATATCATAGTTTGTATTCGTATTTATTACTTGATATTTTGGGTACAATTTTATGATGTATTAATACGATTTACGTAATGCATCTATATAAAATTGTAAATGCATATAATAGGGAAAGACCCATTACCGCAATTAATGCACTACATATATAATATTTGTGCATTACATTATTTATATTTTACATTACATTGTGTATTTTTCCTACATGCAATATCACTCATTGTTATCGTTGTTTGGCACTATATTGTTTAAATTTATGCATTACATTGTGCATTTTATTTCATGCAGTATCATTCATTATAGCACGATTTTGCATCTCTAAATAATATTGTTATAGTGTGTCAGACGCGATATCACAATTAGACGCGATATCAAAATTAATGCATTACATATATAGTATTTGTGCATTACAATATTTAAATTTATGCATTACATTTTAGATTTGTTGATACAATAATACATCAACTTATAATGCATAAATAATATTATCGCAATGCATTAATATTAATAATGCAATGCATAACTCTAAATACCGAACTAATTATCATTATGTAAATGGTATTTGTGCATTATATTGTGTATTTTCAAGTGAAGGTTCAGACAATAAATTTTGGGGCATGTTTTATAATTTTCTAAATGACGGATTCAATGTGCAATAATGCATTAATAATAAGCAGAAAATGATGTATTAAATTTCACAACTAGATATGTCACATGTGAATTGGTATTTTAAATAAAAATAAAATCATTTTATTTTTGTTCAACTTGATTTGTTATATCTAGTTGTTGATTAATTTTTTGTTGTGCACCAACGTTGCTACATCAAAAGAAAACATAAAAATGATAACTAAAAGTACTGAAACTTGTTCTGAATTATGAACTCTGTGCAGTAAAACATGATTTATGTAAGAGGACTAATTAATACATTAAATTACTATAGTTAATGCATTACAATATTGTTCACAATGCATAAAAATAAGACCAACGATATCTTCCACCACCACATCGATGAAGCCGACGATGACAACGCCGATGATAATCTGAGCAAGACAATCATCGTCTACAATATCAATGTGTTGCAGGTCTGGGAGGAGAGAGACGTAGAGAGAGAGAGAGAGAAGAAGAAGAAGAAGAAGAAGAAGAAGAAGAAGAAGAAGAAGAAGACCTTGGCGGTGGTAGCGATTGCGGCGACGGCGGCGGTTCCTCTACAACAACAAAATATATGTTGCAGATGTAGAAGGGGAGAGAGAGAGAGAGAGAGAAGAAGAAGAAGAAGAAGAAGAAGAAGAAGAAGAAGAAGAAGAAGAAGAAGAAGAAGAAGAAGAAGAAGAAGAAGAAGAAGGAAAATAGAGCGGCAGTGATGGTGGCGGCAATGGTAGTGTCCGGCGACGGTGATGGTGGGTGGTGGTAGTGGTGGTGTTGGGAAAGAGAGGAAGAGAAAAGGGATGGAAGATCGAACCAGAGAGGGAAAAAATTTGAGAAACTTACCTTCCGTATATTGATTGTGATGTTGTAATTGTTTTACTGTTATACCCCTAGTGTGTCAATTCTCTTATGAAAGGTGCATAAGTTGTATATTGGAGCGGGAGTTATTATGACCATTGGATGATGGTGATCTAGGGTCTAGATTAGTTCCTATTTCTCATATAAGGGGTGGTTCTCACCAGATCCATATCCTATATATATATATATATTGAGTGTATGTAACCTCTTAATAAATCTAGTAATAAATTAATTTAAATATATTGTTTTTTTACGGTTTTACTTATTTTTATTTTTGTTAATATAAATTAAATGTGTAAAATTAGATAATTCCATATTATAAATTAGAGTACGATTGTGAATAGGGTGAGCACGGTTCGGTTAACCGACCATTTGCCGCACAAAAAAACCGACCATACGGTTATTATTCGGTTCGGTTAACAGTTTAAAATTAGAAAATAAAAATCAAAAACCGCTATAATGGTTAACCATGAAGAAAAAAAGTTTTGATTTTTTTATAATTAATAGCATTAAAAAAATATTCATATTTTAAAATATAGATTCTAAAAATACAATTTAAAGAAGTATAAATTATAAATTGAACTCTATCATGTTTTCAAGTCAAAATAGTAAAAATAAATTAGTAATTATTATAATTTTATAACATATAATTAGTAAGTATAATATATATAATTAGTAAGATTATAATCTTTAACGAGTTTCGGTTCGGTTAACTGTCGGTTTTTATACATAAAAATAAAAATCTAATCAGTGCTCTCGGTTTTTTAAGATTAGAAAAAAAATCGAAACCGACGGTTCGATTAACCATACTTTTTGGACTGTTTCGTTACGATTTATCAATCGGTTCGATTTTTCAGTTTGATTTGCTCACCCCTAATTGTGAATGCTAACTCGCAGTAAACGGACGATGACGAACGCCGCGGCCACTTTCGGTGCCGCCGCAGGTGACAAAGAGTCAAGCACCTTGTTTTGCCTTTTAGCCCATAATAGCATAGGCCGTTACCCAATCTAATTAACTTATAGCCCAAACGAATGAAAAGAAATAAAATCAAAATTGTCTCTTACCATCTCTCTCAAAAAAAAAAAAAAAAAAAAAAAAAGTTTTCTCTCACCAAATAAAAGAAAAACAAAACTTAATTTATTTTTTTTAATTAAATTTGTCGGTCATGTCAAGCATATTTTTTATTGGGGCTAACAATTGGGCTTGGAAAGTTTCTACGTTAATCAGTGGATCATTCCCCATTGTGACGCCCCGAAATAACTTTTAGCAATGTAAATTAGATTTTATTTAAAACATAATCATTTAAGTATAACTAAATCAATCTCAAGTTTTAATGATCAATTAACGTAAAAAGGCAAGTTTCAAGTTTTAACTTAAATTGAACCCAATAATCGATCTAGAATCATAAACCCACAGGCACGTTTTGGTAAATTTATTCGATTTCTCGTTAATTTACTCGAATTCTATCAATATCTCTCAATATTATATAGCTTCTAAACTCATGAAACGAAAAAAAAAAAAGTCATGTAGTTTAAAGTTAAGTCAATCTTCTAACGACCATAATATCAAAACAAAACTAAACACAGAAAAAAAAAACAAACAAACAAACAAATAAACTAACTGTTGTAAATATATCTTTTAGATATATATGATGTGAGTGTTGACCAAGTAAACCCCTAAAACCCTAACTCTCTGTACCACTATAAATAGTTTACACACAATTCTTATTCTCTACTATATTCTTTTTTCTCTCTAATTTATAACACGTTATCAGCATGATTGTTCTATTGCTCCTTCGATCCTCTCTTTTGATTCTAGAAGGTACATCCTTTTAATTTTCTTTTCATTCGTCCAGATCATATTGTCGTATTGCGTGGAGATAAATTTATCAACTCTTTCAACTCAAAAGTCATAAACTTTAATATTAATATCAACGGTTAATCATGCTCATGTAGCCATTTCCAGTACATTGATTTGTGGCTTTTGACTTTATTTGGTACATGAATATAAGAGTGTAATATTTATTTTTATATTAAACATATATAAATTTTATATTCCAATTTTGGGATCATAAGTCTTGAATTTAGAACCTCACGTGCTTTTAACTAGTCTTGCTCTAGTTTTTCAAGTGCAATACGGATAATAAATTAGTTAATATTTGAATACTCATGCAACAACACTATCAACTCGTTGATAATAAATTAGTGCGTATGCAGGTGCATTGCATCCATAAAGGAGAGGACCCCCACTAACGTACGCCACGGGGTGGTTTGTGTTACGTCATTTTTGCTCCTTTTATCACGCACAAACATAACTAATAAAAAGATTCGTAAATATTCATGAAAATTGATGTTTGTTGACAATTGAGTTTTAAGATGGGTCTTGAAATTGATATGTAGAGGACAGAGCTCTAAAATGCGCCCCCACACCGATTTGTACTAATGTTCACAATCTCACGTTGTGGGCTCACTCATATTACCATCCTTATTTTCTGCAACTCTTCTCTCATGCCTAATTGATTCCCACGTGCGCTATCGCTTGCATCAATTAATATAACTACCAAACCCTAATTGATTCGATCGGTGGCCCAATTGCTAAAGTAGACGATTTCGTGACTTAAAGGTTGTACACTCGATTGTTAGTCGAAACACGTTTTTAGAATGTACTGTTAAGATTGCAATTAATTGATTATTTTGGTGAACAATCCTAGCCGTTGTAGTTGAATAATGGATTGATGGCTATGAATAAACCCTAGCCGATGTAATTAAGACTATTCAAGATTGAAAAGTTGGTATTCGATGCAAACCAATTCCGATTCTTATAAAGTTATACTATTTCATATCTTATTCAAATCTATGGATTACATATAGGGATGGAAATTGGTCAGATTTTTATGGGTACCCGCCTCTTCCAAATCCTAATGGGATGAGTTTGGAAATTATTAAATGGTTTTGTGACGGATTTAGGTAGAAACATTCAAATCAGTGATGGCACTGGCTCCCCAAATCCATTTATATATATGTAAGATAAAAAATATTATACTATACATAATTCATAATATAATTATAAATATTAGTATAAATATTAATAATTTTAGGGTTTTATGTTATTCTTTTTAAGCCATGTACAAAGAAACTATCAAAACTGACAGTGTCAATAATCTGCAATCTTAAAAAAAAATTCAAAACTAGGTAAACTTTCTCTCCTAAACACTTTTTACTTAAGTTTTAATTATATTTATAATATTTTGGTATTTCTACTATTTAATATTGATGTTTACGTTTTAGTGTTTGGATTTTCAGCGGGTAATTAGTGAGTATTACCCAATGAATTTGGGATGGGTACGGATTTTAAAATTATTTTCTAATCGTGTTTGGGACGGATGTGGGTGGAATTTTTTAATGGGTTTGGACTTGAAAAATGCTTAATGGATGGGTACCCGACCCATTGGCATTCCTAATTACATATTTGTATTTTTTTTCTTAGATTTGCTAATCATTTTTTGTGGGCGGTTATAAAACTTTTAAATACACATGGAGGTAATATATGATGATTAAGAATAAGATTAAATATCATATTTTTGGGCATTAGATACATCTACAATATAAAAAAATCTATGATTATATTTGACCACGAGGTACTAGAGAGTCGAATTTCTTTAATTTGGGTAAAACTCGCATACTCTATTATTAGGTCATTCGGACGATATTGTATAGACTATGTATCTCACAATTAGTTGTAATTAATATAAAGCCGAACTAACGAAACTCACGTGAAATTCAACAGTAATAAATTTTGTTACTTGTCGTGGGGGTGTGCCTCGTTTTGAGTTTGTCACACATTAGAAAGGTTAATTAATTATGAGAATCAAACATACATGTAAATTATTTTATGATTGTTCCGTTAGAATGGGGAAAAAGGTTAAAGCGCCAGATAGGATGATGATTCCACGAAAACGACTCATCCAGATCCTCCAGTCCACTTCGCCATAAACATTTCATGTGCTTTTAAAATCTTCTAAAATTAATACATATATAGAAAATTTAAATTTAAATATAGTTTTTTTTGGGATGACAATTAAAGGAAAATGGAAAGCTGGTGGAAATACCTAGAAAGAAGGCTAGTTTGGCCCTTTTCCTTCCTGTCATTATTATTTATTAGTACTGTAGTATTTACTAGTGGGGAGGAGCAAACATACAAATCCAAGAAAATTATAATATTAATAATGAGAGAGAGAGCCACCAGAATTGAAGAAAATGAAGATGTGAAAAAATTAAAAAAATAATTAATTTTCCCACTGGCAAATTTGTCTTGATTGCAGATGCAAATAAGATGACCCATCAACCAAAACTCCGACAAGAATCCCTATCAATTGATGTCGATTTCACTTATTATTATACATGTTGTCCACTCAAATTGTTGCCACTTCTTTAAAATCTTTGCTTTTACCACCTTAATTTGTCAAACAAATTATATAGATTATTATCTCTCTCCTTGAAGTAGACCTCAATAATAGCGACCATTTTAATACATATACCTCTTACAATTAAAATTTCATAAGTATGCCATTTTTTTAATTTGAAATAATCGTATACTAGAATTTTTATAGTAGTCCACTCATTACCTAAGGGCTGAATGTGGTCTTTATATTGAAAGAACGAAAAGAAAATAAAGTACAAAAGAAATTGAACAGCCAAAAAATTCTAAGGTCGGGCCTCATTAATACCTTTTGGGAAAATCCCTAAAGGAAAGAATACCCATCTAATGAATCATACGAGTAAAAGAATGAACCGTACGATCCATCTCCACGAACTGGACAATATCCGGATAAGGTCCTTCCTACAAGCCATTTTCAATAGTATCCGAGGCCACAGCATCCGCCGTCTGGTTACCTTCTCTAAAAATATGTGATATTTTGAACGCTATCACTTTGTAGAAAGCCCAAACAACAAATCATCTTGCTCTGAACTTTCAAAGTATCCCAGCCGTTTCACCTTTTGAGAACAACGATAATTTCCTATGGGAAAAACATTTTATTTGTTCAAAAAAATAAATACAAAAGGGAAGCTAGCTACACGTAATTTTTAGATATAATTATTTTGGCTATAAATTTTTGGAGGTGTAGACACAATATGACAATTATTTACCTAATTCTGTTATAATTTCCTAAAACGATTAATTGATTTGACAACCAACGCCACGTTTGACGGTAGATGTAACGGAAAAAAAAAATCCAATTGTCATTTTAGAATAAGAATTCAATTGCAATTAATTATCTTTACTCTTAAAACTATTGCTAATATTCAATTCACAATATAGTATTTTGTTAAGAATATGTTAATTATTTAAGATTTTCTTAATAATTATAGTGAAATTGGTTGAAGCGATGATAAATTCTACCTGCAATAATTCTATATTGATTGTTGCAAGAATTGAATTGCTTAAAGTGTGGGCTAAGTGTCCCTCTATAAAGGGCGAAGACATGGATTTCCACTTGGTACCTTAATTGTTACATTTAATTGCTTTTACATCGTCATAAATTGCTGAGAAAGTAGAGAAAATAGATGCCTCCATGCCTTTAATTAAGTGTGAAATATTATAATAGCTACTTAAGTTAATAAAAACAAAATATTAGCCACTAAGTTAATATTATACTCCCTCCGTCCCATTTATATAGGCGGATTGAAATTTTCACATGGATTAAGAAAATTTATTGGAAAAGTAAATTATATAGTAAATTTCTTAATTTGCCCCTATTTATTATTTGACTATGTATTTTTTATGAGTTAATCAAAGAATTAAATAGGGATATATTAGTAAATGAGCTAAAAACATTACTTTTTATGGAAACAAGCCTATATATTTGGGACATCCGAAAAAGGAAAACAAGCCTATATAAATGGGACGGAGGGAGTATAAATACTGGCCACTCTTACAAAAATACCCCTAGATAGAAACAGAACCGCCGTCTTCGCACAATCTCATTCCTTCTTCGCACCTCCGCCATCTTCGCATCTCCTCTGCCGCCGTCTTCGCATCTCCTCCGCCGCCGCATTCGCATCTTCTTTCACCAACACCTTCGCGTCTAGGCTTCTTCGCGCCTAATCTTCGCCGTTCGTGCTACCGTCGCGTCACCCTCTCTGCCGCGCCACCATCTCCCCCGCTCGTGCTACCCGTCGCGCCTCCCTCTATGCCGCGCCACCATCTCCGCCGACGATGTCGAATAGCTCAAACAGAAGTGATTCCATTGAATCGGAATCCGACGACGATTATGGCGCCGATGTAAGTTTCCTACTACAAATCTATGTGTTAATGGTGTTAATTTGTGATGCAAAACTCCGTTGCGGTGGTGGAAGGAGCGAATAGATCTAGTCGCCCCATGTAGGGTGCGAGTGGATCTACTCGCCCCATGTATTGTGCGAATAGATCTAGGTGCGAGCGGGCGAACGAGGGCCGTTCGCAAGACTCGCGCCTGATGTCTGGGTAAAGTGAGCGGCGCGAGCGGGCGAACGAGGGCCGTTCGCGCGACTCGCGCCTGATGTCTGGGTAAAGTGAGCGGCGCGAGCGGGCGAATGAGGGCCGTTCGCACGACTCGCGCCTTGCTCGGGTGTGTGGGTAACATGAGCGGTGCGAGTGGCGCGAACGGGTTGATCGGTGCCCGTGCGTGCCGTTCGCGAGATGGAGGTGCGAACGGGTCGAATGGGCTGCCGTTCGCCCGTTCGCGTACAGAACGAGGGCCGCTCGCCTCACTCGCACCACTCCATGTTCGACACCCGAAGCGTACCGGGCGAACGAAGGTGCGACTAGGGCGAGCCCAATATAGCAACATAACGTACCGTCGATCAGCGAGACCCCGTTTGCGTGGCGGCAACATTGCAACTTCTAGTTAAAATGGTAGAAATATAAGTTAAAGGGTAAAAAAGTATTTTCAAACAAATAGTGGCTAGTATTTATATAACATTAAGTTTGTGGCTAATATTTTGTTTTTATTAACTTAAGTGGCTATTTCATATAGTCACTCTTTAATTAATCGCATGTATCTAAATAAATAGTCAAAACGCATAGATTCAATTGGTTTTTTTATTCTAATTATATTTTACTAATTGCCATTATATATATTGACTAGTACAAAATTATATCGATGCATAATTTTTTTATATACAAAACATGTGGAGTCTAACGTACCCCCCTAATTAAGTAATGTTTTATACCACCACCACCAATAATAATAATAATAATAATAATAATAATAATAATAATAAAAAAGAGGATACAAGATAATGGATTTGGACATATCCTATATAAATGACATCTACCTATCAAGTCAATAAAGTTTCAAAATTCTTGCAACATTAATGGGCACAGACAAACACTGATGTTATTGTGGTGGCAATCAATGGCCAGAATGCATGCCAAATTAATAATAATAATAATAATAATAATAATAATAATAATATAATAATAATAATAATAATAATAATAATAATAATATTGGACCACAAAAGGACTTATCATGCACTATACGTTTCAAAATGGGAGTCCTTCCAAAAGTTGACCATCTTGCAATTTTTTTACTGGGACCAAACTCTTCACATGTTTTAATCCTTCACAATCAATAAAATTCAAAATTATTATTAAAAGAAAATTCAAAACCAATAAAAGAGAAATAGTAAAATTTGCAATAATAGACCCTTGAGACTTTTTCGGCAACTCTTAACAATATAAAAGGTAACATAATTAAAACTAGAAAATCTTTTGTATTGACAATTAAATTACATTACACTGTAAACAAGAAAAAACATAGTAAACCAAAAAAAAAAAAATGTTCTTATCAAGAAAAGAAAAATTGTATTCTAACTTCTTGTCCTAATCTATTCAAACAAAAAATAATACGCTCTGAATTAGCTCGATTTGGTGTTAAGACATGTTTACATGCAGTGTGGCAGTCATGCTAGAGTTACAGACGGGGCACGACTGCAGTTGGTGGGACCCGCTCCCGCAAACGCTGCAGAGGCAGAGGTGGCGGCACGGCAGCAGCAATACGCAGCACTGCCGTTCACCGCAGTTCCGGCACTGCCTGCTGTCGCTGTAGCAAACATCCTTAAACGGCGTCTCTCCGCCGTCGATATCCCTCCCGCGATCGCTGCTGCCGCACGACTCCACTTCCTCCTCCTCTGCTGCCGCCGCGCCTCCGTCGCCGCATTGAGCCAGGGCGTGTTGGAGGTCGGTGCGGAGGGAATTCGCCGTCGCCTCGTTCGTCTGCGCCATCTCTCGCCATAACTGGTTCTCCACATACAGGCTTTTCACTTTTTCCTGAAGCATCAGATTCAATCTCGCCATTTTCAGAATTTGATCGTCTTTCTCTCTCAACGTTTCCATCATCGATTCTCCGATCGCGGCAGTCAACACCTTCGCCTGCTGCTTCTGCCGTTGTTGCAATTCCAATCTGATTTTCTTCGTCTGGAAATTAATCACGAATCACATCAATAACCAAAATTTAAAAAAAAAATGTTGAAGAATTTTCATTCACGCAATTTCACAATCATTACATGTTCGCACATGACGGCATCGATCTCCAACTGGTATTGCTGGATATGAGGCAAGATATTTTCACCGAAGAACTGAGAGCCACCGTTGCTCTTCTGAGCCACGGGCAAAGCCACTCCGGCGTAGAATTCATCGGCAGAATCTCTGGAGCGCTTTCTCGAAGACGGAATATGGCAGGTGAGGCCGCTCTCACTGTTGATCGAAGTTTTAGGCTGCGTAGATTCACAAACTAGTTGCTGATAAAACGACTGATTTGCCGGCAATGTCGCCGGATAAGGAATCGCCGGAAACCGCATCTGCTGCTGGTTATACGCATGGATTCCGTTCCCTTCATGAAAAGGATTCATCAAAATTTCTCTGTGAAAATTGTCACACATATCAGTCAGAAAATTACAGAACAAAAAACAGAGAAGATGAAAAGGATTATCGCAAAATCAAGACGAAATTACCTGTCTTGAACAAACTGCGGAGGAAAAAGATTGAGATGCCTTGCTTCAACTGCCATTGAAATCGAAAATTTTACGTTTCGTTTTTGAGAGAGGAGAAATATAAATGGAGAGAGAAGAAGTAGGATCTTATTTATCCAAAAAATTCGGTCTGGGATGGAGAGAGTCTAGAGCGAGAAGTATGATATTTGCATTGAATTTAGCAAGAAAAAAAGGTAAGCAGATTACATAGTAAATTCCCGAGATAAAATGTAGGAGCAAAAAATATAAATAAACACAAAATCTGTGAGACCCTACGCATTAAATAATTGTCCTCATTTTCCAACTCCTCCCACAAATTACCCATCGCACCCTCCCACAATAAAAGCCACACTCATGTGTGGCGTGTATTGATCTAACAGTAATGTATTTAATATTTGAGATTAAATTTTTTTAATTTTAATCTATCATAATATGGTTTTTAAATTTAATATAATAAATATAAAAGAAAATTAAAAAAATAATTTTCCCGTCTCATTCAATTTGTATACATTTTCTTAAATGAGCTCAATTTATCTACTTTTAAATAAGATAAGAATTAATCCTTCAAACCTTTAAAAATAATGGGACATATTCACTTTTTATTTTTTTATCTTTATTTTTAATTTCCGTACCGAACAGTGAATAACACTACACGTTTCCCTGTCGCCATCAGGGGTAATTTCGGAAATCCGAATAATATTGCAGGGCGTGGGTGACGTGGCAGTACAGTAACTGACACGGTGGGTCTGCGCCACGTTGTACATGGAGGTAAGGTACAAGACTCGGCACTGTCACCGTACGCTGAGAGAGAGAGAGAGAGAGCAGTTGGCGGTCAAGTCCAAGAGATCTTTATAGATAATTACGGTGGGACCCGGAGACAGCACGTGCGAGGTGTGCGAATCAGGTACAGTCTCGTAAGTTTTGGGGGGAAGTGGGACCCGCGAGGTGTGTTTTTTTTTTTTTTTTAATTATTTCCATCTGCGGTTGTTATTCTGTTTATGTTAAATTGTCTACAATCCTTAACTAGGATATGGGTACGGACAAACCGCTGCGTGAAACGAGGATTTGTCGCCTACAGCACAACTTGCCAATCTTCTATTCTTACTGATTAAGGATTATGGGAAAACTCACATAATTATCTGATTTGAAATAGAATTTTCTATACCATACATAATTTTCCATGTTAAATCTGGAATGTCCAGAGGCGAATGTGAAAAGAAAAAAAATAAAAAGAGAACTTGATAGGAATTTTATTTCTTAAATTTTGAGTTCAACATTTCAAGAAGGCCATTTTCCACCAAACCAATTCAATTTAATGATAAAAGTATGGATATAGGAGGATGTATGGGTGTTTTCGAATAGATATAATAATAAATTAATAGCATAATATATTTTTATTACAATATAACATTGTACTTATTAGAAAAGATATCATATTTTTAATACAATACAGCAATATAAAGTGTTAACATCTATACATTATTAATATGATTACAAATCACAAGCCTCCTTTTAATTTGGGATCCTACATATCGTCTCTTCCAACTCCATCATCCATTTATATATATCTTAAAATTTTATTTTGTACATTTTTTGTTCATATATTCTACTCTTTTCGTCCACAAATAGTATGAATAGTTTTCTCTTTTTCGTTCATCCATGAAAAATATATCTTTTCCATTTTAAGACATGACCCCACCCACTTTCTTACTTTTTTAACCTCATCCAATCTTACTATATACCAAAAAATAAACTAGGGCCCACCATTAATAGCATAATGGCTAATACTCCCTCCGTCCCTCAATAGTAAGACTATTTTTTAGCGTCACGAGTTTTAATAAAAGTTAGGTAGTTGTGAGTGAAAAAAGGATAAAAAAGTAAAAGTTTGGTAATTGTTAAATTAGTGGAAAAAGGAAATCACCTTTATGAGTGGAGAAAGAAATAAAAAAATAATATAGTGATGGAGTCATGTCCCAAAACAGAATAGTCATACTATTGAATGCCAGATGAAAATGAAAAATTAGGGACAGTACTACAATAAAGGTGTGTCCCTTTCTCCACTCACTAAACGTCTACCAAACTTTAATTAAAACTCGTGCCACAATATTATGGTCACACTATTCGTGGACGTAGAGAGTATTATTTAATACTTCAAATCTTGAATCCACATTGAATTTAATAGTGCTTAACAACTTAAAAATCTATACTAATACTAAATAAGAGAGTTGTAACTATATTAACAATTGTCATTTTCCCTCCAAAACCAATTTAGTGGATAATAGGTCTTGAACTTTAAGTTATTTCATGAATAATGAATAATATATGTTGGTTAATTCTATACATCTCCTTTCTTGGTTATCATGTTTGAGCTTTAACAAAAATCAAATTATTTAATAAAATTGAATGATTATGGATTTTGGCTTATTTGGGATTATGTAATTGAATTTTCTACTTTTTATATTTATTATTTATATAATAAATATTCCAATTTAACACAACACTATTTTGACTAAGATATGTAATTCTGAAAAAAAAAATTAACACAATGAATGGTTGCCAAAATAATTTTCATTATTTTCATTATTTAGATTCGTAAATATTTCAAAAATATAATAGTGAAAAAATATTAAAAATTAAAAATATATATTTCGAGATGCTTGAAAGTTATCAAAAATGAAGAATTATTAAAAATACCAAAATTGGTTGAAATTTTATAATGATTGTTCATCTTTAATTCTAATAGTGTTTTGAAATGGGTTTTAATCAAAATTGTATTTTCAAATATATAAAAAAATGGTTGTTTAGAGATGCTTAGAAGGTAATTGTTATGCTAGTTTTTTTTTTTAAATATTTCTTAAATTATTAATATAATTAAATATTTTGTGTTTTATATTTGGATTATTTATAATTTATAAATATTATTTAGATGTTTATATGTAATTATTTAATAGTATATTTAAATTTATGTACAAAGAAGTATATCATAATACAAAATTAAACATGTCATGTTTATTAATGTTATTTGGATTGAATGTTTAAAAAAAAAAATATTGATGTAATGTATGAATTTTATATTTTATTGTGTTATTCCATATTTAACACATTAGATGATTAATGCATTTTATTTGTGACAACAGTTTTTCGACAATTTTATGTGGATATTTCAAGAGTTGCAAATTGAAAAGGTTTGAAGATATTGGTGTGTGATAATGAGGAACACTCTTCAAAAACTATTATATAAAAAGAATTTTTTCATAATGTTTGAAATGTAATACTCCCTCCGTCCATGAAATATATAGCACAACTTTGGAGGCACGAGTTTTTATAATGTTTGGTATATTATTTTTTAAGTGGAGAAAATGAGCCTACCACTTTTGAATTATTGTGAGGTATAAAATATAAGAAACTGAGTGGAATTATGTCAAAAATGGACATGATATACATTTCGTGGACTATTTCGTTGACGGAGGAAATATGTTGTATTTGTTATTGTTATACTTAAAAATGTCATTTATTAATTTCAATACTGAAAAATTAATGTATTATTATTCTCTTTTGTTGCCTGAAATTTTATACTCCCTCCATTCACGAAATATAGGTCACGTAGGGTGCGGCAAGAGTTTTAATAAATGTTAGGTAGGTAGTGTTTAAGTGAAAAAAAAATTCATTATATTAATTAAGTTGTTGTGAGGTACTCCCTCCGTCCCCTAAAAGTGTGGTGCATGTTTGATTAGTTGTGAGATATAAAATATTAGTTGAACTACACTAATCTGGGACGGAGGGAGTATAAAATAATGAATGTGTGAGATATTATCCCAAAAAGAAAAGTGACATAAATATGGTGGACACTCAAAAAATAAAATTGTGTTCTAAATATATTGGACGGATGATAGTAATTAATACATTTTATTTATTATTTATGTGATTTAATAATTTATATGTTATATTATATTTTTAAAATGCATTCTACCGTGCAACGCACGGGTGCCATCTAATTTATATAAAAGGATTATATATAGTGTGTATTTTCCCAACTAAACTTTGTGTAATTACATATGGGCTGAGATGTTCGTTTTGCACCTCTTGAATAATTTTATCGGGTATTGAAAATTAATATATTTCTATATTACAATATCAGATTTAAATCCAAAACCTGGCGAGAGTAAGACTCATATAATTCTAATATTTAATACTAAAACTTCACTAGACTAACAAATTAGTATTGAATATTTCAATGATGTTTGTTGAACTAGAATATAATACTCCCTCCGTCCATCATAATTAGATCACATATGGTGAGACACGAGTTTTAATAAATGTTAGATAGATAGTGTATGAGTGGAGGAAGGGACCACTATGTTTGACTTGGTTAGTTATTAAACTTTAATTGTGGGATATGTTGGGTTATTTGGTAAATAATGAGAATTGTGCTGTCAAATTATCAGGAAGGAATGTGGGGTATTATTCCAAAATAGAAAGTGATATAAATATTGTTGACGATTCAAAAATAAAATTAGACCTAAATATTGTGGACGGAGGGAGTATATATTATATTCTATTATATAATAGTATTTCAATTCTTGAACCTCACACTCAAATTTAATTAGTAGTATTCATCGATTGGAGAACATATATAAAAAGATTAGATATAATGTGTATTTTCCTAATCAAAATAATTTATTATTTAATTTGGCTAAATAATAATTTGTTCATGCCAAATAAATAGTTTTTCCATTTGAAACTATTAACGAGAGACTCAAATGTTTAATTATTTAATATTTTAGAAAAATATGAACATAAAATAGAAAAAATTTCACGACATATCGATAATGCGTTGCTCCTTATCTATACCTATATATATATATATATATATATATATATATATATATTAATGATATTTAATTTGTAGTGTTCAAGTATTTATTGAGACATACAATATAACTAATTATTTTAACGACTTATATTTAATTATGTAGATATTTTATAAAGTTAGATAGGTTCGAGTAATTAGAGTATGAGTAGTAAAATAACGTTTTAATCTGATTTGAGATGTGTACAAATATATAAATTCTAAATGGGTTCGAATATGATAGCATTACGGATTCAGAACACCACATTAATCAACATCCATATGTGGACTTTCTATTCTTATTTTATAATCTTTCTTAATTTGAACTCTCTCCAATTCGAATATGGGTCATGGTATTTGGATCCCACCCCAATAATGGAACATGTTAGTTATCTTAATTTCTGATAGCAGCGACCAAAATAACAAATCATTGAAATATAAAATGAGTATAACCACTCACAAAAAAAAAAAAAAAAAAAAACACTATCTATCCTTCATTGACCTATTTTGCTAGATGAAATATGTGTTTGAATCTAAATCGTTGATATATCTCGCCGTTAAACCGTCCCAGAATGATTTGTACTCTAGTCTTCAAAGATAATTGTTAAAATTTGTGTTTACAATAATATCTAAAATGATTTGGATTCCGTTTTCAAATTCTGATCTAATAACTACACGACGATCCAACAGACCTCACTAGCAATTACTAAAAAGAGAATTCAAATAAAACGGACAACTATGACATCGGATATAATAATATTCCATAGGTAGTTCACATATATATGATACAATTTATACTTTTATTTTTGTTTACTTCTTGATGTCACATGCCAATCCATCGTTTCCATCATTTTTTCCAACAAATTAATCGTTTCGTAACAAACTAAACTATATGCAATTTTTTTATTTTTTTAATTAAAACTTCTCAATTACCAGCCAAAAAGGAGTATATCTATAATTATAATAGTATCAATCAGTAGCACGTGACGCATGTAGTTCCAGGCAAAATGCTTACAACTAGATCATCTGTTTCGATATTTAATATTTTGGGATTTTATTATTATTATTCTACCTAACATCAACCACAATTAATAAATGTAGCAAGTGGCAGACATAAGGCTGATAAATATCCAAATCAATCTTATTACAGTAAAAATACGACTAATTTTGTTCTTTCGTTATGATGATTATTTTAGAACGCCTTATGCGCGTATAATTGCGTACTATCACAAAAATAAATAAATAAAATAATAAAAAAAGATTTGATTTGAGGTGTAATTATTGAAGCTTATTGGTTTTTTAACTCTCTAATGCCATCCACATAGATATACATGAACGAACTGCAATTCGAGCCATTTGTATATCAAAAATATTTTGTATGATTTGTAAGAATTTTTATACGGTTTTTATACATTATGTTAACTAAATATATTGATTATATATATAGACAAATACACTATATAATTAAACATAATATATATATATATATATTTAATGAATCTAATCAAATATATTATCTTTAGCACCATGTTATTAGGGAATAATGTGTACCCATATTTTCTAGTACTGCGTGACATTTATTTATTTATTTATTTTGTAAAAATTATTCTTTGAGTGTAGACCTCTTTTCTCTTTTATTTATTTGCGTTTTGACGTCGCCACAAAATTTAATGATGTGTCACATATTATCTTAATTGGTCCAAATTTCTTGTGATTCCATCGAAATTGCTCAAATATATATGAAATATATATATATATATATATATATATATATATAGTTGTCCATTAGAATACCCTTCCACTACGTGCAAAGTACAACACAATGATTCGTTTGAACGATAAAATAATCCATCATTGTTGCTTCATCGACACTACTTACATTCATATAATATTAAATTATTTCATATTATAATTAATATTGTTAATTAGTGTTTTGAAAATTAAGATAATGGTTTGAATGCAAAGGATCCAGATGATATTAATTTATTTTTCAGTAGTTTGTCATCACCATCTTCCTTCATGTGCATGTGTCATGTGTGTCACCTTATATTATTATAAAGAATTGGGAAGTATTATATTAAATTAATTCCAACGGCTGCAGTTTTATGCTAAACAATTCTATATAAAAATAAAATTGGAGGCCCACTTTTTCTTGTATTAATAATTAATTCAGTTGGGATGGAAATGGAATCATATCATTAACTTATCAGAAAAAGGAAACTTCTGATCACTTACCATTATGAAAGAAACTAGATCCAGGTTGGGATAACATATTTTAAAGTTATTCTTCAATTTTTCAGAATTTGCCTAATGGGAGAGCATATAATTACATTAATTATTAAAAAAAATCAGTAAAACACTCAAGAATATTTAGTGTTTATTTAACGCACACCCCATCAAAAATGTGCATGTGTAACGTACATGTAAGTGTTTGTATATCGCAATCTTTTGGACTCGACATATATACTTAGTTAATATATATCTATTACTAATACGAAAATAAAGCTGCCACATCCACGGTGCTCCGTTCAGATTTTTCTTTATTATGGTAATTTGTCTAATTTTAATTCATATATATTCTAATTTTTATTAATTTCATATTCTTGAAATATCACATGTTTATCTATTTATCTATTAATCACATCTCATATTTATCTTTCCATCTATTTAATTAATTTCTTCTATTACACATATTTTAATAATATATCACATGTTTATTTATTAATCACATCTCATATTTATCTTTCCCTCTATTTAATTAATTTTTTTATTACACATATTAAAATAATAATAATTTCAGAATACATTCTTATAAATCTTTATTTTATACATTCTTAATTAATATATAATAATCTATATATATATATTTAATATTATAAAATTGGCAAAGATTAGAGATATCGATTTAATTAGCATGAACCAACGAGACGGTTCAAATATACTTAAAAAGAAGAATTTCTATTGATTTTAATTAATATTAACTTTGTTTAGATTTTTATTGAATAATTTAGCATAAACCAACGAGATGATTCAAATAACATAGAAAGAAGGATTTTTACTAATTTTAATTAATATTACTTTGAAGATGTATACATATTTTTTTTTTCCGCATTTTGGCAAAGATTAGAGATATCGATTTAACATGAACCAACGAGACGGTTCCAATATACTTAAAAAGGAAGGTTTTTTACTAATTTTAATTAATATTTAACTTTGTTTATATTTTTATCGAGTAATTTAGAATAAACCAACGAGACAGTTCAAATAACATAGAAAGAAGGTTTTTACTAATTTTAATTAATGTTACTTGGAGTGTTCATATTTTTATCAAGTATTACTCAATGGATTTGAGACGAGTATGTACAGTAAAGTCACTATTTTAATCGAGATTAGGACGAACATGTAGAAAAATTCTAAACAAATTTAGATTTAGAAAATACATAATAAATGAGTATACTCAATTCATTGTCATTCCTAATTATAAATTTAGATACGTGAAATAAAATTAATTTGTTAAGTTTGATTAATAATTAACGCGAACAATATCACAACTTCTAAATAAGATATAAAATTATTTTTAAAATGTATACATATAAATTAAAATATAAAGTTATTTTCCGTCGAATTTCGACGGGCAACTTACTAGTTTAGATTAAAATAGATCAAACTCTAAACTTAACCATTATCTATGCGTGCGTTCTGTAAAAAGTCTACTCCTTTAATGATGTTATAAAATATAATTAATCACAATTAATCTCTCTCATTTCACCAGCCAAATATCCAATGGGAGATGATACGTGTTATTTCAAGGAGGTCGGCTCGACAATTTTCCAAAATTAATTATGTGTGTGTGTGTGTGCCTAATAGTTGTTGAACGAGATATTGCAAGGCGTTCAAAATTTAGAATAATGATAATGTGATTATCGGCTGTCAGATATAAATTGTTTAAATAATTATTACAATGTTGACATATGAATATAGGCTAGTAATTAAATTAATAATAACGTCAAAACACTGTTTGGAATCAAGTCCGGCTGGGTGAGCTGGTTTTCTTTCGCCAATCTTTTTTTTTTTTCCTGAATATAATTTTTTTCTCTCATAATACTCCTCAATACCATATACAATTGAAATATAAATGCATGTACTATATTAGTACATAACATCTTTAATTCGACTTAACACATATCTTTTGGGAGGCAAATCGGGTATATTGTTTTACTTTACAAAATTGGAGATATCTTCGTATAATATACACACATATATATATAGGAGATATATGGTGGTGTAGTGGTTGATTTGATTATAAAAAAAAAAAAAAATCTAAATCATTCATCCTACAAGATCTAATGAATATAACTTAATCTTATGGTCAAACCCGCTTTATATAGTCAAACCCATTTTTTGACTTAAGTAGGGTTAACATGCTTAAAAAATTAGATGCGCCAGACAGTGTAACGAGATGCACCAGATAGTGCATTGATGTACTACACAATATTTAATCGATGCATCAAATCCGTGTGCCTAATTTTTTATTCTTAGGATAAGGATTATTTGTACAAGAATTACTCCCTATATATAGAAAAGATGGTTTACAAAGTACTTTTTCCGTAAGGAATGAGAAGCAATCTGGACCATTGATATTTGTAGATCTACGGTTGTCATTTATTGATGCATTATAATTGAACATGGAATACATTATTATAACAATGCATTAATCATTATAGTAATCCAAAAATACATTATTATGACGATACATTGTAATAATACATAAAATGTATTATTTTAATATATAAACTGTATTATTTTCAATTTTTCACAGAAAAAGTACTTTGTACGTTAACCAAAATATATAAGAAAAGTTTATCATAGTGTTCAATTATTCAACCGAATCCTACGACGAATTCATCATAAAGTAAAGCATAAAAAGGTTACCCAAAAGTTGAAAAAAAGGCAACACTTCATATATATATTATATATATATATATATGATTTGGTTCATATAAAAATCAATCCTCATGTAAAAACTACAAATTAATCTCAACCGTTGATCATGGTATGATCTACGGTTGTTAATAATCAAAGCATGAAAATAATATGTAAAAAGCATGATTTTATATAAGCATAATTTTTTATACAAAAAGCATGAATCGAGAATAGCAGTATTAAGCATCATTGTATATATTAAAAAATATGATTTTATATTGAAAAAAACATGGTTTGTAATTTGTACGGGAGGACCGGTTTTTATACTAACCCATCCCTATATATATATATGGAAGAGATCAAATAGAAATAAATTCATATGTGTTAACTAGAAATAAATCTGAGACGTTGGTTTTGTTATATCAATGGCCTAGATTAATGGGATGATTTTTAGTATTATTTTTACTTAAATTAATATATCAAGGTTAAATATGTATTTTACCCATAATCTGTAAATAATTAGTTCCTTAATTTGTGGGATATGGAGGTGATGGTTTTACTCATATATATATGTTCACACGATTTTTTATAATCTATCCTCAAGACATTTTCCTTTAAGTTTTTCTTATATCAATTTTGTATGGATTTTTTTTTTTTTTTTTTTTGCATTTCTAGACCAAGAAAAGAAGTTAATAACAATCACTATAAATAAATAATTATTGAAATAATACACGTAATATGCATCAACATATCAATTAAAATACAATAGTTAATACCAAAAAAAAAAAAATGAGATCAAGTAAAGAAAACAATAAGATAATAAACATTAAAAACAATAATAATATGCATTAAAACATTAACTAGAAAGCAATGATATAAATAAATAATTATTGAAATAATACACGTAATATGCATCAACATATCAATTAAAATGCAATAGTTAATACCAAAAAAATACAATAAGATTAAGTAAAGAAAACAATAAGATAATAAGCATTAAAAACAATAAATCATATGCATTATTGCATTAACTAGAAAGCTAGCAATAATATAAATTAATAATTATTCAAAAAATCCAACGGTGAAATTAATTAAATGTGTGCCAAATCAGTAGTTTAATATGTATCCGTGTTCAAATATTTATTTTAACAATTTAATTATTGATATGATATTCCTTCTCAAATCCTGTAAGAATAATTATTGATATTTCTCGGAAATCTTGTAAATATATATATGGGTCTGGTTACCATTAAGCCCTTCTAATATTAAATACGGTAATTAAATATTAATTTTGAATTTATCACCACCATCCATATCTTTCAAATCTATGGTCTATATTCATTTCTAGTTAACACATGAGGATATTTTTCTATTATAACCATCCCCTATATATATATATATATATAGGGTGTGGATCTGGTGAGAATAAATCAAGCATATGAGAAATATTGAACTAATGTAAACCCTTGATTACCATCATCTAACGGTCAAATTAAAATTCCGTGTTAAATGAGAATTATACTATTACTTGCAGTTGTCATATGGAATCACCAAGCTAGGGGTAGAAAAGGAAAAGGTTAAAAATTCACATTATTCGCTGGAAAACATTAGAGAACATTATCAACAATTGAGATCGATCAAAACTAATAATCAGTTGCAGGTGCGTATAATTCCGTTTCAATTGATTTTTTTATATTCTTAATCAATTCTTATTTAGTGCGCAATTGGAAGAAAATGCAAATCTTGACGGGAAAACAATTACTCTCGAGGTCAAATCGAACGACCAATAATGTCAAGGCCAAAATCCAGGACAAAGAAGGAATTTTGTTTGATCAACGTCTGATTTTGCTGGAAAATAGCTTGAAGATGGCCGGATGCTTGTCGGTTACAATATTCAGAAAGAGTTGTTGGGAAAATTATAAGGTTTCGATTTGATACCAAAACCCAACTGATTCTCCAACCGAATAGATGATCGCGTCAACCTAAATAGTGTTTTCCAGCTCGCCTATTTGAGCCTTAGATGTTCTAGGTTTACAGGTTAAGGAAGCGGAAGACAGCAGTCGACCCAGCTGTGTCTACAGCAGGAGTCAGCTAGCGGAAGACAACAGTCGACCCAACTGTGTCTACAGCAGGAGTCAGCTAGCGGAAGACAGCAGTCGACCCAGCTGTGTTCACAGCTGGAGTCAGCTAGCAAAAGAAAACAGGCGTCAACCTTCAGCTGAGTGATCCAGCAGAGCCTGATCAAGCTGAGTTCAAAACACGCTCGGTATGTACGGAACAAAGGAACTATCTCACGAAGACTCCACTTCCAAGACGATCCGGCTACGAATTCAAAAGCCAGCTCTAAAGGCAGAAGATCCCGGAATCAGAGGAAGTCAACCTACCTCGACCAATGAGGGATTGCCAGATCAGCATCCTAGACTTCAGAACCTAGGATGTGACACAAATGAAGACATGTGCAGATACGCCCAACGACAGATCTTGTATTTAAGAAGAGTAGGTAAGATTCAAACGGCTCCTCCAACGGCTAGTCTTGAATCTCAACCTATATAAACCCGTCTTCAACCTCAGGTTCAGACACGAAAAACTCTCTACAAGCTTTCATTATCTGAAATCATTATTCTTTCAAAAGCTCTCAAGCAGTTCTACATAGATCAAAGAACACTTTATCTTAAAGTGTTTCTAGTTAAGAAACTGCTTAGTTTTTCGTCTGTTCCCTAGGCCAAACTCATTATATATCTTAAGCCTAGATTTCGAACGAGTTCATCATACTCTGAAGTTCTTAATTGTAAGAACTCGTTCATAGTTGGAACCCCATACCCAAACCCAAACCCAGAAAGGTTAGGTAAAGGTACGCTTGCTCGAAGCGTGTAATTCGAGTGGTTAGGTTCTTCGCACCCGTAAGCGAAGGTGTATAGGCTTGACGGTGCCCGCAACCGTTGGAACACGGCTCGGGTTAGAGTTGTGAAGTTGCTTGGTACTTGGAAACCAAGTGGTAGTGGATTACCGGTGAATGCGGTCGTGGACGTAGGAGGTGTTACTCGAACCACGTAAAAAACTCGCGTCTTCTAACTCTCTCTCTTTACTATTGCTTTATATTCAATGTGTACTAACTCCTTCATATCATTGCATACTTGTTCAAAGCTGCACACACAATGCTTCTCCAAAGACAAATTTGTGTCTCTCGAAAAGTTGCACAACTCGACTAAGTTTGAAAACGTTAAGTTAATATTTTCAAGGCGAGTTTTTCTAAGTAACCGAGCTAAGTTTTCAAACCACCACATTCCGCACACACACTCACACGGCCAGTACATGTCGACCCATGTGAGTTATTTACCCAGCTGACCCTCCCATTGGATCAATAACTGAGCTCACCAACTCTGTGTTTTAACTTGATAAAAGTTTAGAAAAATTTACTTGGTGTATTCACCCCCCCCTCTACACCAAGTACCCAGCTCAGGGACCATCAATTGGTATCAGAGCAGTGGTTCAAAAGACCACCGTTTCTGTATCAAGAGATCTCTCTTGACACTCTGTGTCAGTGGTCAGCGAACGGATCCGTTATTCAGAAAAACTCATATTATTACATACTGCACATGTCTATGGATTCTTATCTTAACAGGAATCTCCCCACCTTCTCGGTAGACGACTATGCAATCTGGAAATTCAGATTGAAAAGCTTCATTTGTGCACATCACGACATGATGTGGGACGTCATCACAGACGGACCCATTCTTATCTATAAACAAGGAAATGAACTCGTACAACCAGAATACCGGCCAATTCTCAAGCCAAAGAAGGATTACTCGTCAGAAGAACGAAAGCAAGCTGGTCTGGACAGCTTCGCAAGAAACACCATCTCATCAACAGTCTCAAACGCCTACCTGAGTAAGATCATCAAGTGCGAGACAGCCAAAGAGATGTGGGAAATACTTGCCAAGCTATGTGAAGGATCTGAAGAAATCAAAGAAAACAAATTCACAATAGCTTGCCAAAAATTCGACAACTTCAAGCAGCTAGCCAACGAGTCCATCGAAGCGATGGAGCTAAGGTTCTCAAACATAGTCATTGAGATAGAGACAATCAGAACTGGGAAATATACCCAGCGGGAAAAGAATCTAAAGGTTCTTTCAGCTCTTTCAGCTGAATGGAACACTTACAAGGTAGTTCACCAAAGTCGAAGTGACTTGGGTGATCTATCTACAGAAAGGTTGTTCTCACTCTTAAAAGCCAACGAATACAACTTGAAGATCACTCAAGAAGAATCTTCAAGCAGACAGAATGACGGAGAACTCACCCCTTTGACTCCAAAAGAAATAGCTTTCAGAGCCAACTCTGAAAAGTCAGCTCATGTCAAGTCAGCTGAGTCCTCCAAGATGAAGAAGGACAAAAAGGATATGAGCAAAGAGGAGCTACTCGAAGAAATTGCCATGATAGTGAAAAGTTATAACAGACTCAACACCAGCAAGGGCAAATACAAGAAGTTCTTTAGGACTTACAGAGATAAGTATGCAGCAGCTGATGAGAAGTCAGCTGACCAACGAACAAGTGAAGGTTGCTTCAACTGCAAGGAACCAGGACACTACCGACAAGATTGTCCAAAGCTGTCCAAGAAAGACAAAGACCAATTAAAAGCTAAGGCAGCACGGACAAAAGGAGAGCTTATATCGGCCGATGAAGAATCAGAGTGCAAGAAAATGGATGACATGCCATTTTCAGACTCGGAAGAAGAAGCCCTGATGGCCCATGATGAACCTGATTGGGATACATGCTTCATGGGACAAACAGACGGCATCGATGAAGATGAGGTAACGTCTCGAACTCTAAATCTATCTAACATCTCACCATCATACGATCACTCTACACAGGACTCAGAATCTGGACTACCTGATTGGAGTCTAGTAGAGAAAGTAATGAACGATTCCAAGGAGCTTCAAGAGATCCTTGACGTCATAATGTGTGAGAATGCCGAGCTGAAGGCGGAACTGGAAAAGACAAAAGTATCGAACACGAGTGATACAACTCAGCTCCAACAGGAAGTCGTTTCACTAAAAGACAAAATAGTGAAACAAGATCAGCTGATGAAGAAATTCAACACTGAGAAGAAACAGCTGATAGAAGATGTGGAAAAGGTCACAGCTGAATCGGAAAGGAAGTCAGCTGAGATCATTGAGCTGAAAAGCACCGAAGAGATACTATCTAAAAAGATAGTAGTTCTCATCAAAGCCACGTCAACAATGGACGAGATCATTAGTGCTCAGCGTCCAGCAGCACTCAAAGCGGGACTGGGATACAACGAATCAAATGATGCCTCAAACATTGCCTCCACAAGTGGAACAAAGGTTATGTTTGTACGTGCAAATGAACCTTCAATCCCAGCAGCTCAGCATCAAGCTCAGTTGAGGACACAGCAGGCGTCGGGAAGAACAGCTGTGAAACATTCTCAAGCTCCGTCGAGGACACAACAGACGTCAAGAAGAACAGCTGTGAAACAGTCTCAAACTCCGTCGAGGACACAGCAGACGTCAAGAAGAACTGCTGTGAAACAGTCTCAAACTCCGTCGAGAACACAGCAGACATCAAGAAGGTCAGCTGTGCGACAACCTCAAGCCCAACTCAGACGGCAACGTGCTCGGCCTCAACGAAGACCACGAGTGGATTTTACGGATACCGGCCACGGCACCAGCGTTGATCGATATCAACCAAGATATCGAGAGATACCCGGCTGGATACCACTCATACGAGTATCGAGTGGATAATCATTTCCGGCCACGGTATCGCATGAGACGGCGAGAGACTAAGGAACGTCTCGGCTAGGCACACGGAAACCAAAAGAATTCCGGACAACAAAACAAGAAGACACGGAGATCAAGACCCGCCGGCAACAACGAGAAGAACACAATGAATGTGTACATCGACTCGAGTGGGAGAATTATCGGATCAAATGACCCAATTCGAGTCATCAAGCGGATCCGGGTCATCAAAGGATCTCTGTCTAACCCACAAGGACCCAATTAAGCGGGTACTGAATTTTAACTTTTTGTTTAGGTTGCAAGGAATCGACGCATCTGCGAGGAGTCGATGAGAACGCTTTGGTACTTGGACGGTGGATGTTCCAAGCACATGACGCACCTAAAGCATCTACTCCGGGAGTATATTGAGCGTACGGAGTCCACAAGTAACATTTGGTGACAACTCCAAAGGCCTAACCAAAGGTTATGGTACATTTAAAACTAGAAATGTTATAATCCCAAATGTTTCTTATGTACAAGGATTGCGAACATAACTTGCTTTCCATTAGCCAATTCTGCGACAACGGTTTTTCGTCAAGTTTGATGCACGGGGATGCACGGTGAAGCACGGGAAACCAAGCGAGATACTCCTAAGAGGGAAAAGAGAAGGAAATATGTACTTCACGGCGGAACGGCGGCCCTCCGGAGACTTGTCTTGTATCAAAAAGCGACAATGAAGTCCAATTTGGTACATCAGCGCGAACGGGCGTGAATCATCTCAACTTCAAGACAATCAACAAGCGGCTAGGAACCGGCTCGCTAATGGAATTCCGGATCAAGTATATGACAAAAGTCATATGTGCGGCGCGTGTCAACAAGGAAAGCAAACAAGAATTTCATTCTCTCTCGAAGCCGATTCAAGTCAGGCGATCGAGTTCTTCAACTTCTTCGCATGGATCTTTTGGTCCGATTACTCCGGCAAGCTTCAATGGCGAGAAAATATACTGCGGTCGTTGTGGATGATTTCTCAAGATTCGCATGGGTATCATTCTTGTACCGGAAGAGCGAAACAAGAACTAAAGCCGCCTATCCTGTGGAAAGATTATCAACACGAAGGAGTGCAAGATAATGGCAATAAGATCGGATCGTGGAACGGAGTTTCTAAATGAAACTATTTATGATTTTTGCGAGAAGAATGGAGTTCAACACCAAACATACGCAACGGCTCGCACACCTCCAATGCGAATGGTGTAGCGAACGAAGAAACAGAACTCTCAAGAAAGCAGCTACCTCAATGCTAGCTAGCTCTGCCATTCCAAAGAAGTTCTGGGCTGAAGCAATCAACACAGCTTGCTTCACTCAGAATCGCTCCCTACTCACATCAAGGCAAGAAAAGACAACGTATGAGCTATGGAACAACAGAATACCATACATTGGATATTTCAAGGTATTCGGATCCAAATGTCACATTCTCAATAATGGGAAGACACAGCTCAAGACGTTCGACGAAAAGACAGACCGAGGAGTATTCCTTGGTTACTCCGCTGTGAGTAAAGCATACAGAGTCTTCAACAGAAGAACTCAAATAGTCGAAGTAACTCCACATGTTACCTTTGACGAATCCTCCTTCGAATATAGAGATTCTTTCAAACGAAGAAGCGAAGGAGAATCTTCAAGATTGATTCAGACAAGGGCTCAAGAGAATAGAATCAGGAATCTGGCCGAACCATTAATTTGGGACAATGAGCCAGAGGAGGAAATTCAAATCAACCAAGAAGCTCCACGAAAAATGGAAATCAAGATGAAGCTTCAACGCCAAATCAAGGTGGAACATCATCGGTGGGAATCCAAACACGAGTGAGTCCACTCTCCATCTCCAGCTGAACCTCTTCAGAATTCACCTCAAAATTCAAATCAAGGAGAATCAATCTCTCAAAACGTAACTCCAGAGCAACTCCAAGACAGACGAAATTTAGCCACTTCAAGCATCAATCAACCGGAAGAAGAAATTCGTAAGAGGAGAAGATGGATTAAAGATCATCCATCATCAGCAATCATTGGAGAACCTTCTGACCAAGTCAAAACCGAAGCTCGTTGCTCAAGCTTCATCGGATCATCAAGAGGCGGTGACACGGCTCGGCTCTCGGTAGAGCTAGGGCGACGGTCTATGATGAAGACACGGCTCTAATGGCGTGTTACGTAGCTCGAAGTGCCGAGCCTCAATCAATTCTCGAAGCTTTGAAGAGTGTGCCTTGGACAAATGCCATGCAAGAAGAGCTGAACGAATTCCTCAGAAATTGTGTACGGGAATTAGTCGACGAGACCTCGAAGTCAAAGTCATAGGACTCAAATGGATATTCAAGAACAAGATGGATACCACAGGAGTCGTCATCAGAAACAAAGTTCGACTCGTTGCCAAGGGCTACACTCAGCAGGAAGGAATTGACTTCGAAGAATCTTTTGCTCCAGTAGCACGATTGGAAGCAATCAGACTATTTCTCGTCTTTGCAGCACATCACAAATTCAAGGTCTATCAAATGGATGTGAAGTGTGCATTCCTAAATGGAGAAATCAAAGAAGATGTCTACGTTGAACAACCTCCAGGATTCGAAGTAGAAGGAAATAAAGTCTACAAACTAAAGAAGGCTCTTTATGGATTAAAGCAAGCACCTCGAGCTTGGTATGACACTCTGTCAAATTTTCTCATATCCAAAGGATTCAAGAAGGGCTCAGTAGACAGAACTCTCTTCACCATCAAGTCAGGAGAAGATATCCTGGTTGTTCAAATCTACGTAGACGACATCATCTTTGGATCAAGATCAAGCTTCTTATGCCAAAGATTTGGAGAGATGATGTCAGAGAAGTTCCAAATGTCCATGATGGGAGAAATGAGTTTCTTCCTAGGACTTCAAGTCAAGCAATCTTCAGAAGGGATCTTCATAAATCAATCCAAATACGTGAAAGATTTGATCGCCAAGTATGGAGTTCAATCCAGCAGAACTGTAAAGATTCCAATGAACACCAATTGGAAGATTGAACCAGGAACTGAAGGGAAGTCAGTTGATTCCAGCAAATACAGAGGGATAATAGGATCCTGCTTTGTATCTAACGACGAAGTCGTCCGGACATCTCTTTCGCGATCGGAGTGTGTGCCGGTTTTCAAGTTGATCCAAAGGAAGCACACATGCAAGCAGCCAAGAACATTCTCAAATATCTCAAAGGAACTCAGAATGTTGGTACGTGGTACCCATTGAAGACAATCTACAATTTGGATACTCGGATTCGAGACTTCGTGGAGATCGATTGGACGGAAAAATCAACTTCGGGAACTTGTCGAGTTCTTAGGAAGTAAGTTGATTTCATGGTTCTCAACGAAACAAACGTGCGTCGCAACTTCCACGACGAAGCGAGAATATATGGCCGGACGGAAATTTCTTCGCAAATTCTACGTGAAACATCGAGTGGATGACTATGAAGTAAAAGCTGGACGGAGTTCCAATTTTACGTGATAGCTCTAGTGCAATTGCCATTTCGAGAGAATCCGATGCTTCACACAAGATGCAAGCATGTAGACGTACGACATCATTTCATCGGAGATCACGTAGAAAAGAAGGATGTGATTGTTGAGAAAATTCACACGTACATACGGCGGGCGATATTCTCACAAAAGCAGTGATAGAAGCAAGATTCAAAATGCGTGCGGATTACTTGGACTTCTCAACCCAGACGATGCTTCACCCAGTGAACGAACCGAACGAGACCAGTGAATAGGAAGCAGACCAGTGAAACGAACGCAGACCAATTTGAACGGAACGAACCAGTGAATGCAAGCGATCAATGAGATTCGAAATCAATGTCACCGATATCATCGAGAAAGAATTCAGCTAAACCGGAATCTTTGAAAGGAAAGGATTATTCGAGTGAGGGAACAGTTGGAACCACGATGACCCAAGACACCCACTCAACCGAGGTATCAGTGACTACAATGATCAGAGAGGTTTGCAACAACATTTATTACATCTACTCAATCATTTTTCATCAACTCACATCTTGTCATTTCTAATCAATCTTAATTAAAAGTCTGCAAAGAATTGAATAATGGGAGTTTCGAGGCAAAAGTCAAAACGCCTCAACCTTTCTCTCTCGCGCAGTAAATTGACATGACGCGAGAATCACTCCGATCGTAGATCTTCTTATCAATAGACAAATCTTGATCGTCCATTCATCAAGAAAACTCTTTAAATATGCTAGAAGATATACGCATCAAACCTAGAAAGTTTTTTCAGCATTCTTTCTTATTTCCATCATTTGGTATTGTTTGTTTCTACTAACAAAAGATGCAGAAGAAGAACATGGAATCCAGAAAGATATCTCCCGAAGCCGATCAAACTTGAAGAATCTGTCAAAGCTTCAAGATAAGAGTTGCTTAACTCTCAGAAACCGCAAAAGAAGACGGAAGTCCAGAAGAAGGTGAAGCCCATCGACAGATCTAGGCCAGCGCAGTAGGAGACTGCAAAGCTCAAGAACGTCATCCACCAGGAAGGTGCAGAATACTTTCTGGGAATGACAAAGGAAAAAGACCTCCTCAGCCCCACTGTTTCTCTCAACATAATAAAAAAAAAAGAGAACGGGACACACAACTCCCTGGGATGCAAAAATCAACGTCAACAGACCTGGACCAGATGTTGATGAAACCGGAGTATTCAAGAGCAGTCATGTCAAAGCTCATGCTCTGCCACAGGAGGCACAGAAAAAGATGCAGGAGACAAAGCAGCATGCATCTAACTCCGTCCCAGCTGGGAATCGGAGACAACTTGAGGAGACAAAATATACTGAAGCACTGTCTTCAAACCGAAGACTCAAGTCAAAGGTGCTCAGTCGATCGGCGGAAGAAGCCGGTGACATTATGAGAGAATTCGTAATCACTCTCCGAGGAGCAGAAGGCCCACAAGCGGTCGTTTCTTTCGGTGGAAGAAAAGTTCACATCCCTGCGTGAACATAATCATCACCAACACCGCAACGGAGTATTCCAGCTGAACAACCAAGCTTAAACCCCAAGACAGATGGGATACTTCAACCGCCTTCTCCTCAGTTTCCTTCGGCTCACGGGGACACCTTCTTCGAGATCTTTCAATAAAAGATGCTCAAGTCCTGCACCAAGCTCAAATGAGAAACATCACCCCACCAACGATCACCGCTTTGGATGATGATGATATGAGCCGAATACAAGTCCTTCAAGTCTTTGAATCGGACTTTCTCATTCAATCTAAGAAGTACGAAGAAGCAAAATTGCAAGGAATGAAGTTATGCCCGACTCGTAGAGATGCTATCTCCGTGCTAACTCATCCTCCAAGCACTCACCGGAGGCCCCCGAATCGAATAAGGACGCGTATGCAATCACGAGTCGAGGCTAATGCAACGAGAAGAAGAGCCGGCTAATATAACGGTGAACCACTTAGACTCTAAACCTCGCCGCTCGTAGCTGAAAACCACGGTTCGCCAAACTAAAACATCGCAACGGCCGATGGTGTATATCTCCCACCCCGTTTTGATCATGCCAAAAAGGGAAGTAAGGGAGAAGAGAGACAAGTCAATGAAGAGGCAAGCTTGTTAAGCTAGAGGAACCGAATTTGAATCGAGAATCAGAAGAAGAGACGAGTCAAAGAAAGAAGCAACGGATGCGAGAAGAAGACCCGGCCAAGCTAGGACCGAAGAAAGGATTGAAGGCGAAGATTTGAAGATTTTTTTTCCTTCTTTCTTTTTTCGTGTTATAATGTATTTTCTTACATTAATAAAACACAAGTTTTTCGCGTCATAAGTTGTCTCGATTAGGTTTTGGCATCATCAAAAAGGGGAAACTGTTGGGAAAATTATAAGGTTTCGATTTGATACCAAAACCCAACTGATTCTCCAACCGAATAGATGATCGCGTCAACCTAAATAGTATTTTCCGGCTCGCGCATTTGAGCCTTAGATGTTCTAGGTTTACGAGGTTAAGGAAGCGGAAGACGGCGGTCGACCAAGGCTGTGTCTACGGCGGAGTCGGCTAGCGGAAGACGACGATCGACCCGAGCTGTGTCTACGGCGAAGTCGGCTAGCGGAAGACAACGATCGACCCGGTATGTCTACAACATGAGTCGGCTAGCGGAAGACGGCGGTCGACCCGAGTTGTGTTCACCGTCACTAGCAAAAGAAACGAGCGTCAACCTTCGGTGAGTGATCCGGCGAGCACGATCAAGGCGAAGAGAATTCGAGGCGAGTTCAAAACACGAGCTGGTCCACTATACGAGAACAAAGGAACTATCTCTGAAGACTCCACTTCAAGACGGTCCGGCTACGAATTCAAAAGCCGGCTCTAAAGGCGAGAAGATCCGGAATCGAGAGGAAGTCAACCTACCTCGACCAATGAGGGATTGCCGGATCGACGTCTAGACTTCGAACCTAGGATGTGACACAAATGAAGACAGTGCGAGAGACGCCCAACGGCGGATCTTGTATTTAAGAAGAGTAGGTAAGATTCAAACGGCTCCTCCAACGGCTAGTCTTGAATCTCTACCTATATAAACCCGTCTTCAACCTCGGGATCGGACACGAAAAACTCTCTACAAGCTTTCATTATACGAAATCATTATTCTTTCAAAAGCTCTCAAGCGATTCTACATAGATCAAAGAACACTTTATCTTAAAGTGTTTCTAGTTAAGCTGCTTAGTTTTTCGTACGTTCCCTAGGCCAAACTCATTGTATATCTTAAGCCTAGTTTGAACGAGTTCATCATACTCTGAAGTTCTTAATTGTAAGAACTCGTTCATAGTTGGAACCCCATACCCAAACCCAAACCCAGAAAGGTTAGGTAAAGGTACGCTTGCTCGAAGCGTGTAATTCGAGTGGTTAGGTTCTTCAGTACCGTAAGCGAAGGTGTATAGGCTTGACGGTGCCGCATATTTGTTGGAACACAGCTCGGGTTAGAGTTGTTAAGTTGCTTGGTACTTGGAAACCAAGTGGTAGTGGATTACCAGTGAACCTGGTCGTGGACGTAGGAGGTGTTACTCCGAACCACGTAAAAACTCGCGTGCTTCTAACTCTCTCTCTTTACTATTGCTTTATATTCGGTTGTGTACTAACTCCTTCATATCATTGCATACTTGTTCAAAATCGCACACAAACTGCTCTCCAAAGACAGCTTTGTCTCTCGAAAAGTTGCACAACTTGACTAAGCTGAAAACGTTAAGTTAATATTTTCAAACTGAGTTTTTCTAAGTAACTGAGCTAAGTTTTCAAACCACCACATTCCGCACACACACTCACACAGCCAGCTGTGTCCACCGCCAGCTGAGTTATTTACCCAGTTGACCCTCTGTTGGATCAATAGCGAGCTCACCAACTCGTGTTTTAACTTGATAAAAGTTTAGAAAAATCTACTTGGTGTATTCATATACTCTACACCAAGTACCCGGCTCGGGGACCATCAAGAGTCGACGTTGCATTTGGGTAAGGCTTCATGGAGGAATTATATGAAAATGGATCTGGTTTCACTTTATTTTGTTTGTATAAAATATAATTCTAAATTTATATTTAAGTGTCTTGTATAATTCTACAAGATTTGCATGTGGTTTGTAACACTTTTATATAAATTTATGAGTTTTTGTCAAATTTGCTTAGTATTTTTGCATCTGAAATTTTTGTTTCTTGAGTATTTATTGGTTTGTGTTGATTTTTTGATGTGTTGTTCGTAGATGAAGTACTAAGCTCCCATATAATAGGATTTATGCATTTGTTTCTTCTAGTTGATGCATTAACATGTTGAGAACAATCCTCTACAGTATAAGAGGGTTTATGCATTTGTTTATTCTAGTTGATGCATTGACATGAAATTTTCTGTAACTCGAGCTTTATGTACAGAAGGAGATTGCGGATAAAGAAAAAATATTTGCACCATCTCTTTGGATTGCTTTTTAATTAATTTATATATAAATGATTTATTATAATGGTGTCATAAATCATAATAATGATATTGTGTGTTAATCGTGCATTTATACTAGCATTGTACTTCTTAATGTAATTTAATATTATAAAAAGGTACGTACATAATGTAATGCATAAATTTAAACAATGTAATGCACAAATATCATATATGTATATACATTAATTATGATATCGTGTTTGCCACATTATAAAAATATTATTTAGTACTGTAAAAATATTAGTGATAATACGTGATAAAAAAAATATACAATGTAATGAAAAATAATTTTATAATGAATGATATTGCATGACGAAAAAATAATCAATGTAATGCATAAATATAAATAATGTAATGCACAAACACCATATATGTAATGCATTAATTGTGATATTGTGCTTTACACATATTAATTGTAATGAATGACGCTATAAAAATTAACATACATAACCTTGTACCATCAAACACCAAACATAAATCAGGTTTAATAACACGTTCTCATCAAAATATAATTTTATTACATTTCATTAACAAACTTTTCATATTGACCTTGTCATTAAGACAAAATTTATAGTAATAAAATTCATATTGACCTTTCTCATTCTATTATTGATGTACAGTATCGTACATGAATGAGCTTCAACTATTTTTTTACAACTAAAAAATCCGATTTATCAATTCTTTTACTAGATCATAAATTTATCCACATGCATCTTGATGTAGTCACCAATATCTTCTTATCTCCCAATCTCACGTACAAAATGCTCAATTTACATTTCTCAATTACCTTTAACAAATGTACTTACCTAGTGAAAGATTAAAAATTATGTACGACCGGCATAAGACTTCATTTATTCCTACATATTTGAGTATAAACAACATTAATTTGTTCTGATATTCCATCATGTCATTGCATTCCTAAACAAATAATGAAAATACAATTATTGTAAAACAACAGAAGACACTACAAAAATTGAACTTTTTAACCACACATAAATTTGCCACACATAATAATGTGTAGGTATTTAGCGACACATAATGATAAGATGTGTGGGTGAATCAACTTGACAATTTTCTTTCCTTTGTGACAATTAATATGTGTGAGTGTAACATTTTAGTTACATTTGCCTTTTTGGTGGAATTTTTCCTCTATATCTTTTTGCTTTGGACAATTTTAATTATATAGATGTAGAAAGAGAAACCTTTACTATTTGCCACATATATAGATGACGTGGAACAAAGATAATGAATTAAATATAGTATATCTAATTTTTGTTATTTATTTTTTTGTCTAATGATTTTCAGGTAATCATTTTATCTAATTTAATAAATCTCCAAGATTGTTGCATTTTTAATCTTTATATTCCGAATAATACGATTTACTTTGTAAAAGTAATTTTGTTTAAAAAGCAACAGACTAAATGAAATCAAGAAAATATCCAAAAGATATATCAAAATCTCATTCTATCTTTATATATTAATTTGCACATTATTTTTTATAAGTTTATTATATATTTAACAGTATAAATTGGTCATTTCAAAATTGGATAATTAAATTAAACAAGAAAAGGCGGTAATTATTTTTGTAAAAGGAAGAGAAGCGGGAAATAATTAAAAATATGAAAATATTGAATAGCCCACCAATACGAAAATTGATCGGACGAAATATAGCAAACCATATAATAAACCGCTACGATCACCCAACTGAAGATCGAAATTAATACATATAGATCGAAATTAAGAATGTTGGTGGAAAGTATTTTTCACAAAAGCTGAAGAAAAAAATAAAATTCGAAATTAACAACAAACAATGATCAACTGAATAAATATGTTTAAATTATGGAAATCAAGTGAAACCTGAAACTTTCACCATCTTCAGCGACTCTGTTAATCCAATAAAATCAAGAGACGAATCAAAATTGAGAAACCCAGAAGAATTATGGATCCACATCGCGCACAACAGAAGAAAAGAGCAGAAAAAGAAAAGGGTATGGAAAAACAACAAACAGAAAGACAATTTAGTAGCTTGGCGCGTAGGAAAAAAGGTGGAATGACAATAATAGCCTTAATGAAGCGAAATTTTATTAAAATCTGCAATTCAATATCAACTTTAGATGAAGATAAATGATGGGTTTAGATTAGTTCCTAGTTCCTATATAAAATAGAGTTCCTATATGATCTTTCCCCTATATATATATATTTCAAATATATACTCCATATCGAGAGAGAGAGAGCTCAGTTAATTTTCTCAGCCTGTGATTGCGGCTTTAACGCGTTTTCATATATTCCTTTTCCTTTCATTTTTATTTATTTTCATTTGTTATAATTTATTTATTTTTTTCAACCCGGTTTTATGCTTTTTCTGGAACTTTTATTTAAGGATGTCACAAAGAATTGTCACTTGAGCTCTTGTATAGAGAGAAAATAAACATTAATTCGAGTTTGAATTGTATAAATTATTTCGAGAAAAAACTGTTCGAATTTATGGGAAAAAACAAAAAAACAAAACTCATTATTTGTTGTAAATATCTTATAGATATACATCATATGAGTGTTGACCAAGTCATCCACCCTAAAACCCTAGCTCTGTACCATTATAAATATAGGCCTTTGGTCCTCATATGAGTTTGAAATTTGTTTGGGCCACTATCTTAGGGCGGTTTGCATTTTTGGGCCACATTTTTGCGGGCCGACCAAATTGGGCCATTCAAACTTAAAATCCGGCGGTCATAGGCCATATTTCGGCCCGATCGGGCTATTTAGCACGTGAGTCATGCGTGACACCGGAGTGTAGCCCGATCGGCGAGGTGGCTTTTATTATAATTTTTTTTTCCTTGGACCTATATTGCAGAAACGAGAGAAGAATAGGCCCTCCTTTCATCACATTTCATCTTCCCCTAAAATATGAAAGAACCCTAATTTCACAAACCCTTTCCCAATTACACCAAAGAAAACTTGAATCTTGCCGGGAAATCAGAAGCAATCATCGTCGCGTCTCGATTGGAAGGTTGAACATCGAATACTTATTTGGTAAAATAAGTCTGAAAATGGTGAATGTGAGAGATGCGAAAAATGTGAATCGCCCACCTCCTATTTACGGTAAGTAATTCGACCTTAAAGTACATATGTACGCATTTTATGAGCATTAAAGCATGTTTGTATGTAGGTGCTTGTGAGTTATTGAGGGTCGGTGAGTTATTGTTTACGGTTGTGAGTTGTTGAGGATTTAATGAACGTTGAGTTGTTGAATGTTGAGGCTATTTATGTGGCTGTTTTTTTATTATGTATATATTTTTTTTGTGCGAGAACCACACAGTGAGTATTTGAGTATCTTTCATTATGGTGGGAAGTTTGTTTTAACTCCTAGTCCAAAATATAGTGGGGGTAAGAGGTTTGTGTTAGACTATGTTGTGGCTAAGCAAGTTGGCTTAGCATCTTTAAAAAATAGCCTGTGTGATTGGTTGTTAATTGATGGTGAATTTATGTTGTATACTTTTGTTAACAACAACTTTGAATCTACTAACCTCACGATGAAGAAGTAAGAGAATTCATTGTAGACAATTTGGGAAGTAGGCAGGTTCATTTCTATGTAGTAGAAGGGCCATTGAACTCTCAAACAATTAAAGAAAGTGGTAAATCACAAGAAATTAGGGGTAAATCACCAGAAGTCATTGATAAACTTGGGTCAGTGTGGGTTACAGTAAACAGAGTTGCAGGTGAGGGTTCTTCGCAGCTTTGAGGGAGAGTCTAGAGATGAGGGGTCTGACTTAGAGGAGTTTGATGATAGTGATTATAACATGCAAGAAGAAAGTGAGAGGGATGATAACATGATGATTGAAGTGCCTGAGAATGAAGTGCCTGATGGAAGGGAGGATAGTGATATAGAAATGAATGGTATTAATGAACATGCAGCTGATTTCTATGAGTGGAGGGATTCTGATGGTGAGGGAGAGAACCATGGTTTTCCAGTTTTTAATCACGAAGTCATCTTTGAACACGACTTTGAACTAGGGATGCTATTTAGTTCTAAAAAGGAGTTTAAAGAGGCTGTGCGATCACATGCTATTAGAACTAGAAGAACCTTGAATTTTACTAGGAATGCTAAATTAAGAATGTATGTAAAATGTGGAGATGAAGCTTATTGTATTGGAAGATACATCTTAATAAGATCAAAGATGAAGAAAATTTGTGATTACAACATATGTAAGCAAACATGATTGTCAGATGACCTACCATGTCAAGAATATGAAGTCAAGATGGTTGGGTAAGGTTATTGGTAAGTTCATGGTGATAGGAAGAGAAAGGTAGGAGTGTTTAGGAAGGATCTTGTTCTTGACCTTCAAGTTGAAATCTCTAAGGAACAAGCCTATAGAGCCTAAGAAATATGCTCGAAATTGCTTGAGGAGATCATGCGGCCCGGTATTCTAAAGCTGTGGCAATACTCGATGGTGAGAAGGACCAATCACAGTTCTACTGTGATTCTAGGAATGTTAGATGATGATGATGATGGGAATGGCAGGTTTGACAGGTTTTATGTGTGTTTTGAGGCTGTGAAGAAGGGATTCAAATTGGGTTGTAGACCTATAATTGGTGTTGATGGCTGTCATTTAAAAGGGCCACACGTAGGGATATTATTGACTGCTGTAGGTGTGGATGCTAATAACAATATATTCCCTATTGCTTGGTCTGTAGTTAGTAGGGAGACAAGAGAGACATGGGAATGGTTTCTGGCTGTCCTAAAGCAGGACTTGGGGATTATGGATGACAGTGTTTACACTTTCATGAGTGACAAGCAGAAGGGCCTTATTCAAGCTATGGGTGAGGTGTTTCCTTTGGCTGCTCATAGGTTTTGTGTGAGACATCTTCACAATAACATGAAACAAGCAGGTTATAGGGGGCAGTCATTCAAAACTGCTTTGTGGAATGCTGCACAGGCCTCTACAGTTGGAGAATGGAAAAAAAGAATGGATGAGTTGAGGGATTTGAATCAAGCAGCATGGAAATGGTTAGAGGTGAAACCTGCAGAACAATGGAGCAGGTCTCACTTTCTTTGAACAACCAAAGTGTGACATGCTCCTTAATAATGTTTGTGAGGTGTTTAATGCCACAATCTTGAATGCTCGGGAGATGCTTATCATAACAATGCTAGAGTGGATGAGGGAATGGTTGATGGTTAGATTTCGAAGCATAGAGATTTGGTCAAGTGAAGTGGAAGGGCAAACTTTGCCCTAGAATCAAAAGGATTCTAGAGAAAAATGCGATAAGGCGGTGATTGCATTCCGTTAAGGGAAATAACAGCCACTATCGATCCCGATGCCATGATGGAGGTCGAGTTCCTTGTGGACTTGGATGTGTGGAGGTACGGGTATATTAACAACTTTCTTTGTTAATATTTTATTTTATATTGCGATTTCTATTTTATTACGTGCCACTATTTGATTTCTATTTTTGTTCTATTCATTGTGTACATGCAGTTGCAGGATGTGGGGCTTGAGTGGCATTCCTTGCAAGCATGCCATATGTGCTATAAATCACCAGAAGAGAAACAAGGAAGACTTTGTGCATGAGTGTTATACATGGAAACCATTAAGAGGACTTATCACTGCCACAATTTTTGGAATAAATGGCCAACAATTATGGGGTGACAACATATTCATTCCACCTCTCGCCACCATTGATGCAAAGAGGAAAAGAAAATATGGCGAGAAGAAAGAGCGAGATGAATTGAAAGAGAAGAAAACCAAACTAAGAAGGAGACAAAGCATCATAAAATGCAGTAACTGTGGTGGTGAAGGTCACAACTCAATCACATGTGGAAGGCACCAGGTATTTCTGTACATGTTAATCCAAGTTTCATTCATATTTCAATTTATTGTAACATTATTGAACATGTATCATTCATATTGTGTAGGTGTTTAATCCAAGTACAAGTGAGGTACCTCCTAACCAATCTGAAGTGCCTCTTCAAGAATCTGAAATTCTAAGTTCTAGTGAGACATCTGATGCAGTGTTGACCCAAATTCCAACTTAAGAATCCCAAGTACACAGTCCTTCAATGCTTACTCAACTCAGACAAGGCCAAGGCCAAATCATCTTGGAAAATCCAAAGAAGTTTGTCTCCTTAGCTGAATTGCAAAAAATGATCAACAAGTGAATGATAAATGAAGAATGATGGTTATGGGACATGTTTTTTGTAGATTGATGCAGCCACTGTTTTTTGTAGTTTGAAATTGTATGATATTCACATTGTTGACTGCATCTAATTGGTTGTTTATGATAACCGTATGTATAAATTGCGTCTTTAATTTAGTCTTTAATTTATTTATGATCATTTGTTGTTCGTTTTTGGTGTATACTTTCTCGGCATTGTTAGAGCTAGACGGTTTTTCGGACCGTAACTTTTCTTGATTTGAGAAAACGGACTTTTTTGTGCGGGCCGGCAAAATACGGACTAAAACTTTTTTTGCGTCCGTACGCCAATTTAGGGCCCAAACGAGGTGGTTTGGGCTTTTCGCACGTGAATCGCACGTGACGTAACACCTGGAGCCCGAACCCCACTTCTACATACGTGGCACGACACATCACTCTCTCCCAGCCATGTCACCTAAATTGGAGCGGTAAAAATAAGAAATTTCTCGATGTTTTTGAATGGAGGAGAGCTGTTGTTCTTCTTGTGACACGAGCTATCTCCTCCGTGAGAGGTAGAGCTGTGCCATTCGCATGTTGTTGTGTTCTTCGCGTCGAGCTCTTCTTTGCTTTCTCTTGTTGCCGCTTCTTCGGCTCGTCTTCTCCGGTTTAGCAACTCCGTGACGGCAATGACTCCGACGGTGTTAGACTCCCTAGCTTCCGGCGAGCGGTACGGTGGATTCCCGCGGCGGCTCCGAAATTTGTGGTTAGACTCAAGAACTCCAAGCCGGTGGCCGATTCATAATGACGGCTCCATGTATTTGTGGTTGGGCTCAGACTTCAGGCACCGGTGCACGTGATTCCGCGGCCGACTCAGGTGTGGTTGGGCTCTGTTGTCTAGCACCGAGCCCTGTGATTCCGGCAATGACTCGAGGGCATGGTTAGCTCCGGCTTCCGGCCTGCAATGATTTGCACGGCGACTCGGTATAGTTCGGCTCACTGTGGTTGGGCTAATAAAAGCCTTATTTCTGTGAATTCCATGACAACTCCGAGCTGTGGTTGGGCTCCTGGCATCCCGGCGTGAGTGGTCAAAAATTTGTATTGTTCGTGTCTTGCTCGTATTTCTTCTTGTCGACAAGAGAGGTTCTTGGAGTTGCCTACCGTTCTTCTCCGGCTCGTGGGTCGAAATGTAACGCTAGTTGTTGTTCTTACTCGAAGCTCGAGCGATAATCGAAGCGCAACATTTCTTCTTCAGAAACAACAACTACAATTCCACTTAGATCATAATGCATTTCATTGATTAAATAGTAGATCCAAAAACATCGAGAAATTTCTTATACAATATACAATGAAGAAGAATCAAAAATGTCCGATTTTCTCAAATCAAGAAAAGTTACGGTCAGAAAAAACCGTCTAGCTCGCATTGTTATCTAGTTTGAAGATGATAACATAATTGATACAATATACAATGAAGAAGAATTATCATAACACTTAATTGGGAAAAAAGAAGATAATTCTTCGAATGTCATTACGATACATTACCAATAATAATTCTAAAATGTCGATTACTAAATCACCGAGCTAATTCTAATTACGCTAAATGTCATTACGGTACATTACTTAGAATTAAAACACCACACCTGAGATGAGAATCAAAACTACAACTATTATCTTGGATTTACATTGCTAGCTTTTAGCTTATTAACCTCTGCTTATACTTTGCTAAATTCATTCTTCGTAGCGGTCCGGAATAATTGCCCTAGCTCGATAACACATCGGAGGGTCATGCCAATGCCGAGACACGCATGGACGACGCTGCAAAATGTAAAATAGATCAAATAATAAATTACTCTAAAACCATGTATAGTACAATGCTAAACGAAGCTCACGACCTTTCTTTCAAATTATTCCAAACAATTTTGCTCGGAAACAAATTCAGTTCGCCAAAAAAAATCCAAATGCGGCAATTTGTGACATAACACACTTAACTCGATCACCAAGAAACCAACTTTTAACCCTCCATCATGCGAGAGAAGTGGCCAACTAAAAACAAAATTAAGAATTCTACATGATTCGACAACCCACAATCACAAAAATGAAAAGAATTAAACAAAATTGAGAGAAAAATAGAAAGCTTACTCGATTTGGGCAAATAATGTATCTTCTCCCAGATTGGCTGCGGTCCATCAGCGATGTTCGAATCCATGCCAATCTTCGCTGTCCCACATACACATACCGGCGAAGGGTTATCTTGAGCCAAGAAACGACACGTGTCCAGGCGAGGGGTTTATTCGCTGCTTTCTTGTGGAGTTTTACGATTTAGGGTTGCTTTTGAGATTTTGGGGATTTTTTTATAATTTAGGGTTCTTTCACGATTAGGAATTTGGGGTGTTTAAATCCCTCGTTTACGCAATATAGGTCCAAGGAAAAAAAAAAAAAAAAAAAATTATAATAAAAGCCACCTCAGCGATCGGGCTACACCTGGCACGTCACGCACGACTCACGTGATAAATAGCCCGATCGGGCCGAAATATGGCCTATGACCGCCGGATTTTAAGTTTGAATGGCCCAATTTGGTCGGCCCGCAAAAATGTGGCCCAAAAATGCAAACCGCCCTAAGATAGTGGCCCAAACAAATTTTGAACTCGTCCTCATATTATACACAACTTGAAGACATCTGGAATATACGGGGTAAATTATTCTCTCTACTATATTCTCTAACTTTTCCATCTAGTTTATAACACGTTATCGGCACGAGTCTCTAGCAGCTTGAGTCTTTAACCAATTGAATTAGATTGGAGGTATGTGTCATAGGAAAGAATCGTGTCTTTTTCGCAACGAGGTACAATTTTAATTGGTTTTTATATCATCTTAGATTGTTTAAAGATCGGATTTTTCACGATTTCTTCATGAAAATTAAATCATGTTTTCGTCTTTAGTCAAATACATTTGGAATGTTATATAATATAATATAATTAATGTGTTTAGTCAATTAGTTTTTGGAGAAATTAATCGAATCAATGTCATATTATAAAATCAAATTGATATCGATTTTTGTGAAAATTTATTTGTATTTGTGTTCTGATTTCAAAATTTGATGCATATATATTATACTGCATTTGATTCATATGTTTATTATGTAAGGGAACACGATTCGACACATGTGTAATCAGATCATATCGTTAAGTTTGATATAGTTTTGATAATCAAATTAATAGTCAATGTATGAAATTGATTATTATCGGTTTTATTGTGTGCCTTTTTTCTCTTTGTACTTGTTATTTTGATTTCGAGACTCTAATTGTTATATGAAATATTTGAGAGGTGTATATATGTGATATAATATGTCTATAATTCATATATTATGATAATCGTTATCATAATCGTTATTTTTGAAGAAACTCAAATTTACATATAATGCTAAGGATTATGTATTGATGCTATTGA